>VZTE01002525.1:115872-163291 GCA_013397775.1 Eulacestoma nigropectus
GCCCCCGGGCGCTGCCCCGTCTGCCCGGGCACCGCGCCCGCCCCCGCAGCGGCATCGGCAGCGGCATCGGCATCGGCATCGGCATCGGCATCGGCATCGGCATCTGCCCGGCTCGGGCCGGTCCCACCCGTGCCCGGGACACGCCGGTTCCCGCAGCGCCGAGCGTGGGAAACAGAAATCATGAGGGGTTTGGGAGCAGATTGACACCAAATCTGCAGTTCTCAGGAGTCTGACAAAATAAGTGAATAAATAAGCGAATTCTCAGCTGCTCGAGGAAACGCTGGCCACGGGGAAAGGGGGCTCTGATTCAGCACAGGAGCGGCTGCAGCGACGTTTCGATAGGAACTCGATCCAGTCTGACTTCCTCACCCTGGGATGCCAAGAAATCCTGTGACCCTGCACAGACAAAGCTCCATCTGAATTAAAGGCACAAATTTTAGATAGTCTCAATATGAAGAGGATCAAATCTAGAGCCAGCCACCCTTCCTTAAAGCTCGTGTAGCACACATCAATTTAATTTACTTCCAAAATGAGTTAGAGCCATTTTAATTTTCAAAAAGGATCCACACAAGACATCCATGTAATCCAGTGAACCTGTTTGGATTTTCCTGCAGAGGCAAAGTGTAAACAAGCCTTTACTCTTGCATAGAAACACCAATTTCTGCGAGTGGCAGAAAAGGAAAGTAAGAGTTCAGAGAAGACAGATGACTTCTCAAAGGAGGATGAAGCCTGAGGAAATCGCAGAATGGCTGGGGTTCAAAGGGCCCTTAAAGATCACCTCATTCCAACTGACCTGCTTTGGGCAGAGACACCTTTCACTAGGTTGCTCAAAGACCTGTCCAACCTGGCCTTGAACACTTCCAAGGATGGGGCATCCAACCTGTTCCAGTGCATCACTACCCTCACAGTATAGAATTTCTTCCCAGTATCTGATCTAAACCTGCTCTCTTTCTGTTTGAAGCCATTCCCATTTGTCCTGTCACTACGTGCTCTTGTAGTGTTTCTTTTAAGCTCCCTCCAGGTGCTGGAAGGCTGCAATTAGGTCACCCCTAAGCCTCTTTGCCAGGCTGAACAATCCCAATTCTATGGATATCTCCCCAGGATATCCCATTCCTGGAATATTTCAGAAGCTCTCCTCCACTCCCTTCTCTTTACGCTCTGCAACTACCAGGGAACAGGTTCAGCCAGATTCTCCCATCATAAGGACCAGTGAAAAATGTGAAATAAGTATTTTGAATTTGTTGCAGAACTGATGAAGAGTCACTGATTCCCTGAGGACCAAACCCTGTGCCTGCCTGCAGGCACTTCTGTGCCCCCCCTGACACATGTGCACACCAGGCAAGTGCTAAAGAAGTTTCTTGAGCCAGCTGCTACTGCCACTTGCTGCTGGTGAACACTCCTTGCTCTCTCTCGTTATCCTGAGTACCTTGGCTCTACAGGGAATAAAAGGGGGGGAAAATGAAACTAAGTGTTAAAATTGTTTTCTCAAAGTCCAGTTCTTGAGTGCTTTCAGGGCTAGCAAAGGACACTGCGAATTCCACTGACCAGCTGGAATCCTCTCCCTCAAGTTACATAGGTCCTGGGAACTGACAGATAGAACCATCCAAAGTCTGGCATATTGGACATCCTGAAATGCAATTTGAGAAGACTTTTGATGGTCCATGTGGTGTCACTCAGTGGGAACTGCTCCAGGGAATGGAGTCTGGAAATGGATTTAAGAGAGTGAAGAGGGTGACAAAAGGTTATGTGGGATAAAACAAGTATGGGAACAATAGAGGTGTCAAAGATAAAAATGTGCCCTCCAGAAACAGGGAAAGCAGCAGCGCAGAGGTCGGTCAGCAAGAGAAGATGTGAATTTGAAACCTCCATAAGTCTGAGCCATCCTGTGAAATGTGGAAAGGATTGATTCTTAATAGGATGGATATTAATTCTCACCTACCTCATCATCGTCTTCTTCAGCTGCCAGACATACAAATCGCATAACACAGCAGTGTGCGATTTCCATGTACATACACAGCACCATCTGTGAATAAACTACCCAGTTTAGCTAATCACATCACTTAATGACCTACAAACCCTAGACTGACAGTAAAATGGGCTGTGACACATAGAGTATGTTCTCAGACTAAACGAAGAGACAATCTTTTTCAAGTGTACTCACAGCTGCAAACTGTAAAATACTTTGCCTTTAAAATGGATTTTTACCTGGTATTGTTCAGTGTGTGTAATAGCAGTTACCAATATAATACCTGAGCATCACTACAAACAACATTCTTGTTGTAATTCCTTAAAATGGATTTTCAGGCAACAACTCCGTGAGAGCCAATACTGCCAAAGTGCATTTCCACACCCGCTGTGGGGACTCATGCTGTCCTTATGGCTCATTTTCAAGTAGCTGCAACATCCATCACTCTAGCTACATGTTTGACTTGAAGACTGATCAATCATCCTGTTTGCTTCCTCTAAGGTAACAGATGTTGTCCTAAAGAAAATCCCCCTTTCAGAGTCCTGATTTGCAGGAAAAGATCACTTTGTCCCGTTGGTACCCTTGCACTTGATCATGTCTTTCTGAGCTGTATCTTTCTTAGGCTGTTCTGTCTATAATTAGTTTTATAACAGAGATCATTTCAGGAACTGGCAAGAGAAATGGAAGAAAACACAGGACTTGAGAGAAAACAAACAAGTCATCCTGTAAGCTTCTGATGTCATCCTCTGTTTTGATCTTGCACACCACTGCATGGTTGAGATTACCTCGCAATTACCCCAAATATTCCCAGCAGTCACAGTTGTTGCTTTATCGTCTCTCATAACTCAGTTTATCTTGTGACAAGACCGGTTAAGGATGTGCTGCTCCTCAAGAGCTTTCAGAGTATAACATACATTTTGAACAGTCATTACTCGTATTACAACAGAGAAATATTTTTTTATAAATTACACAGCTAAAATAATGGATCCTTTTGGTTTCATTTGGGCCAGGTTAGTGCTTTTGATCTAACAAAAGCTGTTAATTCTGCCTCTGTGAAATGGCACTAATGATCACATCTGACCATGAAAACAAAGATTTTATGTGAATAAAAGTGAAAACTAACATGTTTAGTGGTACTACTTGTATTTCCATAGCTGCTGAGAAGGTATCACCTCTTCTAAATGAAAGCAGCTACGTACAAGCTACTGCCAAGGCACTGATCTATCTAAAAAGATGTCAGCACAAAAACTGGTCTGGGACTAGGCACCACATTTCTAGCAAAGAGGCCTGGAAGACACAGCTGCCGGCCCAATGAAATCACACAAACAGTGATCACGCAGCAACATGTCTTGGATCTCCTGTGGAAGACAGGCAGAGCTGCCCAGGGAGGACTCCGAGTGGAAAAAACAACAGTGACTTGTACACCCAGCAAACATCCAAAAGTGAGTTTAAGTAACAGAGGTAGGAACTGGATTCCACAATTTCTGCATGGCTGCCAACACCGGCAAAAGTGACATAGGGTGGCTGGACTGCAAAAGACCCGCGCACACATTTTAAAACGAAACCTCACCAAATCATCCTGTTTTATCTCTGCCAGTGACTTGTACACGTACGCATTCAAAGCAGATGGTGCAGCAGGGATGTCAGGAACCTGAAGATCAGCCCTAGTGTGAAAGGGGAGGAGTGCTGCAAAAGAGGCAACTCACCTGAGCAACCAGGGCAGGGCTGTTGGCTTCGGAAAGGACAGCAGAGATGGGGTCCTTTTTAACCCCCTGTTCCAGTGAACAGCTCTCTCCATTAAACTCCGTGTCTTGACAATTAAAGCAGACAAAAAAGCAAACAATATTCTACAGAAGACCATCTGCTGTTGATTCGGCAAGTGCAATGCAGAAGATAACCAACAAACGGGATACTTTTTGAGACTACCTCCCTAAGCCAACACAACTCCAAATCTCCGAACTTTCAAAAACTGATGTCTATCCTGAAGCCACAAAATACTTTACCCCGTGCACTGCAAGAAAAATATTAATTTCAGAGAGTTATTTTTAATGCCTCTTAATACACAAATAATCAATTATTTTAACAGAAAACTGCTTCCTTCTCCTAGCAAAAAATAAAAGCAAGCTAACTTAAAGGGACTACTTTTCTCACTCAACACAAAATGGAGGTTCTGATAATTCTTTTCAATATCAAAATGTTGAAAAGTATCTTTTCAGTATCACTTTACTCTTTGACAGTATTAATCATGTAAGTCAATAAGCAGACGTGATCAGTTTTGATTTCGTATTTCCACCACATAATTGAAACAAATGAAAATCAGTATAACTAATGTAAGCGAACATAAAGACAAGCACAGTGGCTGAGTACACAGACACTACATCATCAGGCATGTTGCAGAGTCAGAGTGCACCCACAACTTAAAACTATTAAACATGAAACCATTAAAAGCAGCTACTATGCTGGCTGGATGTTAACATACCACGTGAAGTTTATAAGGTATTTTAGAAAGGCAATACCATAACTTGCACACTGCAGTTAATATTGAAACCAAGTCCTATCCAGTGCTGTCTTCACACCCTGCTCCAGGGGCACACAAAGGCACTCGGAGACAGCAGAGCCTCCCACGGCTCAGAGGGACTGAGCAGGGGCATTTCCTACGGCCAGTTTCAGTCTGTGCTGGCACAGTCGGTGACCACCCTGGGCTGTGCGTGGCCACCCCTGCCAGGGCCACTGTCCCCGGGTAAGACATGAGAGCAAACCCGAGTGCCCTTCTCTGCTATGGCCAAATCCAGCCAGCTGAGCCAACCTCCTCAGCAGGGTGCAGGCTAAGGCCAGACGAGAAGCTCCTCTCACGCAGCCACCGCTGCCCCGAGGAGGTTCCCCGAGGTGGCTGGTGGATGCCCAGGTAGTGGCCCTGCTGCACCCACCCGGCGAGGGGCTGGTGACATCCCAGACCCACAGCTCTTCCTGCCGCGCTCATCTGATCACAGCTCCAGTCTTCACACACTGCTTCGCTACGGTTTTTTTCTCTTTAAAAGGTACTGTGCCACTTTTAACACCCTCTTACATAAAACTTGTTCTTACATGAAGTAAAATCAACAGAGCCAAGCATTTCACAAAAGTCAAGTATTTACCAGGAGGGATCCTACCAAAAGATTCAGGGAAACATTATGCCTTATACACATGAACAAATAAAGGCAAGAAAACTGAATTATCAGTAATTAATGCTACGGGGCATATTTCTGGTTTTGTAGGTGCATAAATGCTATGATCCTCAATAATTTTTTTTTAATATTTGCTTTAACAATAGAAAAACCTATGTAACAAATGCTCCATATACTACACATGCTACAAAATGCTGTAGTGCACACATGGCATACTGTTATCCAAGAGACTTGAAATCTTGAGCAATCAAGTTCACCTTTCTTACAACTGAGATTAAAACAAAGCCCTGATTCTCTTTTATGTGAGGAGCTGCCGGCACTGAACAAACTTGCTCCAGTGCAAACAAAAATCACAAAAGGAAAGCTGGTCTAACACTAGGTATTTCTATTGAAGTGATTCCAGTGCAATCTTCTCAGACAACCAGATTAAAGTTAAGGTC
The DNA here is from genome assembly GCA_013397775.1 of Eulacestoma nigropectus. Classification (NCBI taxonomy): domain Eukaryota; kingdom Metazoa; phylum Chordata; class Aves; order Passeriformes; genus Eulacestoma; species Eulacestoma nigropectus. The sequence continues at coordinate 121,443 of VZTE01002525.1, forward strand.
AGATATTCTGTTTTCTATAATCAAAGGAAGCAAGGAGATCCAAAGGAGAAGAAAACCCAAGTAAGTTCTGTGTGTTTCAAATCAAATATTTAAATTTTCATTTAATTGTTGAAAAGTATCCACTTCAGTTCTTGCACAATATGTATCTTTACATGCCTTCATCTGTCTCATTAAGAAAGCAGATTTTGTTTGAAATTATCTAACATGAAAAATACTGCTAAGTCTATTCATAAAACAGTATTCTATATTTTTATTTTTCAAACAGCAAGTGACCACATTTAAAATGCATCATTTGCAAATATAAATTATCAAACTATTAGTTTAATTAAAAATAAAGCAAAAACATAACTTCCCTTAGTATCACAATACATAGAAGGGTATTATAAACCCAAAAAGACTAAGTTAACCATAAGAAAACAATAACGTCAAAAGTGATGAAACTCATTAAGTCACTTAATGAATAAATCAGTCCTAAGAATACAATACCATTCACCATGATTATGTAAAAAAAGAGCAAACTTTCATTGTATTATACAGATAAAACAATCCAATCCTTCATGCCACATTTTGTAAACCATGATATAAATTACACTCACAGTCAAATGAACAGGAAGAGTAACTCCCAAAATATTTTAAGTTGCTTTTAGGGCAGAAATAAAGGCAGAAATAGAATCATTTAAAATATATCAAGTTTAACCAAAAAAAATTTCATTTGGTCAAGCCTGCTATCCAAATAGTTTTGTTCCCTGCAAAACTACTTTTATCTTTTTTTGAATTACGAAATTTAAATGTTTCTTTTACATATTAAATGTAAGTCATGTGTTGAGCTACATTACATCCTTTTATACTTTTATCATTTTGGCCTTGAGACCCAAACATCTTCCATGGACCTATACACACACACACACACACACACACACACACACACTTACTCTCACTCTCTTCTTGGTATCAGGAAATTCCTCATTTCACAGGAATAATGAAAGACTCACATACTGATTTCTGTCAGAAACATAAGGAATATGCAAATTCAGACTTTCCAGGTTCCTACAAAACCATCTCTCACCTATATATACATACTTCAACTGATGGAATTCAGGTTACGGTCTTTTGTCTGATAATAAAGGGACGGAATAGATGTTGTAGGATAAAGAAATACTGTATAATGATTGAAATAAACCTATTATCCTAAATTTATCTATACAAATTATCTTTTTTTTTTAATTAACTGTAATACAAAGAAGGCATATCGACTTCAGGAAAATAGCACTATTAGAAATTCACTGTAACAGTGTTTCACTATATATATCATCAGGTTTTTCATAACACAATTTCTTCTGTACATTAGATTTTGTACTAATTTCTCTGTCTTCAAATCCATTACATTTTCAGATCCAATTCAGCACTATATAGTATGCCTTCAAAATAAAAGGAAGTCACTTGCTTTATTGAATACCAAGTTCCCTTCCAGACAGTATTTAAAGAAAGACAAGACTACACAGACAAAGTCCAGTATAATTCATTTCTGACAATGAAAATTTCAACCCCTCATACTGTTGCAAAATTCCTCCTACTGAAATGTCTACAATAATAATAATTATAATAATAATTATAATAATAAAAAGCATACATTACATATAAAAGATACCAGTGTACTAAAAGTGACAGAAGTGGACTAGCAAATCCTTCAAAGCACATCTTATATAAATGACTAGCATTTAAAAACATTTCTTTTTCTATAAAATGTAGGTCATATACATTTATAAATTGGGGGGGAGGTTCTAAAGCAGTGATGACTGTTCAAATAGATATGCTGCTCTGTACAGTCTAATACCTATTCAATTCAAACTATAAGTTTGACATCTAGTTTATCAGAATAAACTCATCTCATCATCTCATAGCTCATAATTTGAAAAATACACAACACAAAGGAAGAGGTGACTCAAAAGTTCACTGTTTATCTGCATATGAAATAAGAAGAGAACTACTCCTTTCTATGGGTGGCCCACATCTCATCAGTTCAATATCAGGACTTAAAGACTCCAAATTTATTTTGTAGAGGAACTGGCAGGAATCAGCACAGAAGCAGAATAGTATCTCTGATCCTTTAGAGACACAGCTATTCAACCTTAGCAGTCTTCCTCGTCTCACAGAAGTGCAGCCAAGCCATTCTTTTCTCACTCAAAGTGGATGAAGCCATAGATCTAAAGACTGTCCTCTCTGTGACTGAAATTGTGCTCTGTAAACAATGTTATATATTCCAGCAGGAGGACATCTGAATTGATTTATAAAAAAATGATTAAGAATATTCATTAACTCAAACAAGGCTATTAACTCCCACAGGTATTTTTGGAACTTATCCTTATGCTACTTGTCAAGTTAGCACTGTCATGTATTATTGCTTACAAACAGTACATCATCATATGCCTTCTAACAGAGCAGTACTGTGATCAGTTCATATTTACAGGCTTTTCTGTTTGTTTTTAAACAAGCTATAAAAACATTACATACTTTACAGACAATACAAATACTCAAGTCAAACAAATGGAATGCATAACAATAAGAAACATCATAAAGGAAGACTGACATAAGTCCTTGATTGTCAAGACACATTTATATTTATATATAAACTCTAGCTGTGCAGAATCAAAGATTCAATCATAGGTACATCCTTATTTGATAAATCATATTTACAGCATGATATTGCATAAAAAAATAAAATAATGTTGTTTACACAATATTACCTTTCCATCCATTGGATTAAGGAAAGCAAGAAACAACTCTTAGAAATGTTTGCTTGCCTCAGTTTGTGTTTCCTACCAAAAGATGTAATTTTAAAAAGGAAACAGAAGGTTTTGTATGTTGAGTAGAGCAAAAGCGACTATAAATTTATTTCCCTGACACAATGCAAATTGAACTTGAACAGAAGTTTAAATTTCAAATTAAAGACATGTATTTTCATTAGCAGTAATACTTTCTTAGTGCTTGTCCTTTGCAATGTGAGTTTCAGCTAAATGCATTACATGCCTACCATAAACATGCATTACCGTAAGTCCAATGAACTTTCAAAGTTACAAGGCTTCATTTTAGTAAAACATTTAATTCTAGGAAACTGTAACATTATTCATTTGCTTCAGTACCAACCGTGTAATTTGAAAGTTCTCATGTGTACTGGTACCGACTGCATAAACATATTTCTGCCTGTTAACATTTCCAAACAGATTCCCAGGAGTGTTAGAATTTTCCCTGCGATTTGTAATGGTATTAAAACAAGCAAAGAAAGAAGAATGAAAATCAAAGCTCTCAAAGCCAAAAAAATTTAGTTAGCAAATATACATACATAATGTAATCCAATGCTGCAAAATTCAGAGTGAATTCATCCAAATATTCTGGTTCATTTCAAATAGTTACTACATATGATACAAATACTATAAAAATATTCTGATCAAGCATGGAATATAACATATCTGTTCAGGTGGAAAGTTTTCATAGGAGAACATGAATACTTCAGAATAAACTCCAAAAGTTACAGTAGAACCCCAATAATTCGCAGCAATGCCTTAGAAACCCTTTACAAATTACAATTTTGAAAATAGTGAAGAAGCAGGCAACAAAAGCAAGGATGTCACATCACAAAATGTACTTTGTTCATTTATTTTGACAACTGCAATTTAGTTTTCAATACTCCTTCTACTTCCCAGTATACTAATGTAGATGCTGTAGTATACTTAGGGGGAAGTAGTACAGTATTATTGTGTGAGACCTTGCTACAGTACTTTTTAGACCATTGCAGAGAGGTGGGAAGGGACCATGAGGGATGTAGAAACCTATCAGATGCTCCATTTAGAGGTCAGCGAATTAGCAAGATTTTACTGTACTTCTCAATTAACAATGAAAAGCTCCCATCATCCAAAAAAACTGGTAAGTACAATATAAAAATAATACAAGTGTTATTTCACATGAATACTTTCTTGTCCTATTTTCTTCTTGAAACACAATTTTCCTAAAGACAACACTAGGAGACACAAGATCATAAACATGGTTCTTTTATCATCCAATTTAAATTGTTTATGTTGTTATTTGTAAACCAACATACAGTAATACACACGGTTAATTCTTCTCCCCAAAACTTGTCATTTATGATTAATTCATTCTCAAATCAAATGAAGAAAATATAAATGCCTATTAGTATACCATTACAAGCTGATTCCTTCATTGTCTGTTATATTAATGGTAAAACATATCAAAAGATTCATGCTAAAAGGGACACTGTCAAGTAATTTAGGACCAAAATACGGCCTATTAATAAGTGCATGTATATATATATATATGTGTGTATCGTATATATATATATAGAGAGAGACAGAGAGGGAGAGACTATGCGAGCTTGGTAATAAATGTCATCAGTTTCCTCTTTTTCAAAATTATCATTGCTCTATCACTAGTAGATATCCCCAAAAATTCCACCTTACACACACACACATAGCCGGTGCTTGCACGACCTTTCGGTAAGAATGCCTGCTGTTAGCTCAGGGGAATCTCCACCTCACCCCAGCCTTATGCTGACAGCACAAAAACAGAACAGACAACCAAAGCTGCTTTTTTCCAGACATACACGGAAAACTAATGAAAATGACCAGATCAACATGAAGAGTGTGCATCTGCAGCAGATTAAAGCAGCAAAACGTGAGCAGTGAAAAACGTTATTAAATAATGCCATTATTAAACAAGCAAGAGCTTTTTACAGAGCTAAACCTCCCAGAACTACATAAACACTTCTTCCAGAATAAAAGGGGATGTACTCAGGAAATCACAGCAGTATATTCGGCTAACTCCTCCAGTGCAGAAAGCTTCAAGCATCAGCAGATCGACTACTCACACCACTGCTTTAATCGTACACGTGGAAGAACCCTACAGGACAGTCCCTGTGGCTTAGACGGGACTTCACAGCCTGTCCTAAGGCACAGAGTGCAGCTGGAATGGCTCAGCAGCAGGCTAGGGAATGAGCTGTGTTGTAAGGAATAGCACCTCCTCTGGTGATCCCCATTTGGCTGCGGGGAAGAGCAAGTTCCTTCACTCTGTACAGCAGCCTGCTCCCTCACACACCCTCGGAGTGATTCCCAGGTGTGACGATGGCATGGGAGAGCCACTCCCTCTGAGTCCTCAGTCACATTCTCACACCAGAGTGTCAATGCAGTAACTTTTTTTAAATACAGCTGAGTCAGTCCCCTTAGGGAGAAGGAAGCTTCATTCCTCTTACCTCCCTATGGGGCCACAGCAGTGCAGTAACACAGTAATAACCCAGCCTTTTTTTTTTTCCTTTTGTTCCTTGCAATATTTAACAAATAGTAAAATTAATTGCCATCTCCTTGCAACATCAGGGCATAGGAACAAAAGTGCCAACACAGTATTATTCAGGCACCACAAGCTAGGATGTCATGGAAATGAAACACTGAAAACAAAGTATGCCTTCCAAGAGGTGGTTTCCTGGGATATAGGGACCGGTTACGTTATTTCTGTGCAACACAAAATGGAAAGTCAAAAAACCAAACTGACCATAAAGGAAGGAAAACAGAGAGACCGTGAATCAGTTTAAAAATATTTTTTCAAAGAAATTTCTTTACATATATCATTAATACTCCATAAGGAATTTACTTTTCTCCCTTGATGCCCACTCTTTTTAAGTCGTGGCCAAATAGTCAGACAAAATTACTGGTAAGTCATAGCATGCTGAAATGCCTTACTGTATTACACACAGGGTCAACAAATCAAAAGAGCCTGCTTTCTTATACAAAAATATTACGAAATGAGTTTATATAAACGGTATTCCTGCCAATAGAAGAAGCAGGCTAGGGATAATAAATGCTCTTTCTCTCTCAACTGTACCAAGTGAAGTTAGTGCTGTAGTAGTGCTAACATAAGGGAAAAGACAAAGTGGAATCAGTTTCCTGGTAATGAAAATTCAGAAAAATATTGCCACTGCTTTGGTAAGAGGTGGGAACTGTTTTAGGTCCTGCTCAAATCCTTTTTTAAAAGACAGGATATATTTTAGTCCCATGAGATGCAGCCTTTTCTCCTACCTGATGGCTTTGTCTGAGAGATACCAGCTAGCAACAGTGCTGTAAAAACATGGATGCAATCCTATTTAAAAAAACACCATATACACACCTACCTATACGTGTATGTGTGTGTGTGTGGTTTGCCCTGGTTAATCAGCCTACATGAGGCTTAAACTGCCTTGAACTACCAGACAGTGTCCCTTTAGGGAAGGTGCAATAGAATGAACATACAGTTCAAAAATCTGAAACTTGTTAACTTAAACTACACAATAGTTAGGCTACTCAAATCTTACCACCTTAAAAATGCACACAGAACTACTTATCGTACCATACTGTATACTTCAAGACAAAGTACTATTCAAAAAAACATATTCGTGGTACAGGGATAAACTTTGCAGTTTATTTATACTGTGAAATGCAACGAAAACTTCTGATCACTCTCCTAGGCTGGAAAAAGAAATCCCGTTCACTAGCATCATTCACCAGTTTGGGTTGGTAAAACTGTAGTGACTTTCACTAAGCAAACACCAAAAAATAGGGAATTTGAATGCCCACTTCTTCAGCTTTCAGGGATACTTCAATAAATTTAATAATTGGAATTGTCAAAATTCTAGACAGAGAATTAAGACAGTTTTTACAGAAGCTAAAAGTACCCAATCTCAAGTATATTGAAAAGAATTACTGGAGCTGCTGTATGAGATGAAAATGATGCAACCGTATCAAACCTAAAAATCTAAAAATGGTTTTATTTTTTGATAAATCAAAAACTATAAAGTTGGCTAAGTGCTCTATGTTAATCATTATGAGTATGTAGGGTAAGGTACAATTAAGCTTTTAAATCTTGGAATACACAGTTTGTGTAAGCATTTTGCAATTGGGAATGTTGTCTACAGAGTATTTTAACTAAAACTTCAAAATCTTGCTTTCTGCATATGAAAAAGTCATTAAAAAGTTACATCTAGATTCAACTGTACAAAGAAATACACATTACTTCAGGAATGAAGTAAAGGCTTTAGCAGTTAGGCATTTTGCTTAAAAAATTGTTTAAAGTATTTTAAATTAATTAGACTTTTAAATAGTAGAGTTAGTCTATCAGAATTCACTTTCTTTCCCTCCAAACACAACTCAAGGTAATGCAAAGCAGAAATAAAGGGCACATGGTCTAACATCATTTTTGAGAGACTGAAGACTTTTCTAGGAAATGTTTTCTTTTAAAGCCATATTTGTTTGACTTCTGAAACTTGTTTATTCTGTGTGTTTAGTACATTGATTCCCTGCTGAAGAGCAATGACTATGCTGACAAGCTTAGAAATGACAATGTGAATAGTATCAGACAATAAAATGTCCTCCCAAAGCATACAAGGAAACCAGCAAGGAAACAATCATGGGGGAAAGTCTTACCTGGGGATTTTGTTTATTTTAAAATTTCATAGTAGGTAAAATATTTTCTGGATTCAAACAAGTGAATAATAAACTGCCTTTGATAGGGGCACCAACATCAGGCAGTTCAATGACTGATGGCTAACCAAAAATTTTTTAAAAAAGGAAAAAAGAAAAAAGAAGCAGTTATTGGTCTTGCTAATATCAGCTTACTTTTGTTTTAACATAGCGCTCTTAAAAGCTGTACAGAACTCCATCTTATACAGAGCAACCCCCTTTTGACAAATGTGTTCTAAAGTGCCAGTATTATTTACAAAGATTTCTTAGCCAAAAGTCTGGCCCGTTGTGGCATCAGGTGAAGAAGTCATCCCAGCTCTGCTATCATTTACATTCACCAAGGGAAATTCTGGGAAATCAGCACTTGTCCCTGGTCCCCGAAGGTTCACCTGTCCATTGGCAGTGCTAAACTGAGATGATATTCCAGCTCTTGCCCCATGGTACTGAGCTCTAAAGGGCTGCTCAAAGGAGCTAATTTGATATGCTTGGTGAACAGACTGTGCCTCTGCTTTCTTCTGAGAAGTTACTTGATCCAAGAAGTCCTGTGTAGAGGAGGAAGAAGAATGATTTGCCTCATCACCTGAAAAGGGAAAAGGGTGCTGAGAATCACCAACCATTAGTCCAAAGTGAGACTTGTCTGGAGTTGTTCGTAATGGAGAGTTCATTCCCGACCGAAAGCTATTGACGGGTATAGATGTGTAGACCTTCTCCATGGAAGGAAATGCTGGCTGGGTTGTAAGAGTCTGGTTATCAGTCACAAAATTAAGGCTCGGGTTGTTCAAATAGGCATCATTTTGGCTAGTTCTGTCCAAAGCTTGTTGTAAAAACTTTGAATATTCTTGTAACATACTAGCTTTATCTGTCGAGGAAGCTTGAGAGCTTGTTCCAACTGTCTCAGATTGGGTCACCTCAGATACTTCAGAGGAATTGATAGATATACTGGAGGTCACTTCCGTGTCAGCCACACTGAAAGAGATCTCATGCTGTCCATTAGCCTTGTGTGAATAATGATCTAACAGAGTTTGCAGTACCTCATCTGGAATGACATTTTTGTCATGGTTACCTTTAATTTCAACATTCAGTGCCTGTGTGTCTAGTATTGAGGCTGTAGCAGTTTCATCAATGACACTGGCCACAGCTGCCTGTGTCACTGAAGGTTGAGATGCTATGGTACTTACATTCAAGGCATATTCTCGACTGTTGTTACTAGCTGCTTGTAGATACCTCTTTTTCTTTAAAAACTGCATTGCATCATCATAATTAGTGCTGCTATGTACAGGTTTACTGGGCCCTTCCTGTAACGTGTCGACTTGATCAATGTCAGCATTACTCTCAGAGTCCAGTAAACTTTGCTTATCCACAAGATCGAAGGCATACTTTGAAACCTTGCTGTCTTCATATGTAGATAAAGGTGAAATGGTTTGACTTTGCTCAAGTGGCTGCTTTAGACTCCTCTTGTTGACCTTTTTGAGAACGAGCTTCGGTGGGTGTATTTCTCCAGAATTTGCTTCCTCTAAGTGCGATCCACCGACCGAAGAATGTGGCATCTCAACAGCATATTCTGCTACCATATATTCATCTTTTACTTTAGTACTGGAAGAGTACAAAGGCAAATAGTCATTTTTGTCCTTCTTGTGTTCTGATTTATCTGTACTTTCCTTATCCCCAGATTTTGTTTTCTCTGTTTTCTGCCTTTTCTTCTTTGGCAAGGAGCTGTCTTTCAGAGGCGTAGAGAAACCAGAATCTTCCTCCGATGGCAAAAAGCCAACTTTGGTGGCACTTCTGTTGGGTTTCTTCTCGCGGTTCTCATGGCACATACGTTTGTGTTTCAGCACTCGATCGGTCCTGGAGAAATACTGGAAAAGATGATGGTGGTGATTAGGATTATTATTATGTAAAAAAATAAATATATTAGCAGAAAGAAAAGAAACCTTTCGTTCTAACGAACTTACTTGATGATTCACCCACTTTACCAATTTCTAATGAAGTGTCAAACAACACCATACAGTCAATAAAATCAAGCACAGCCAGCTGTGACTCTGCTCTACCTGTGCACCAAGACAGCCCATCTTAACAGAAAAAACATTCATTATATATTTATTTGTATAAAATGGAGAAAGCCCCATCTGCAATACTGGGGAATTGATGGTGTTTTGGTTTTCAATCACAAAACATTTCACTAAGTCTTCTTACCTGCAAACAATATTCACATTGGTAAGGCTTCTCTCCACTGTGAGTTCTTTTGTGCCTTTCCATGTGATACTTCTGAATAAACCTCATACCACATTCATCACAACGAAATGGCTTTTCACCTGACAAAAAACATGTAGCAATATTAATCTAAAAGAATAAATCAACATTTTCCCATAAAATTACCAGGTCAAATACTACATTCTCTATTAGAAGCAGTAAGAGGATTTAGTCTACTGCTATTAAAAAACAACATAGGGCTTGCTTACATCACTATTTTTTCAATACTCAGTTGCCGATGCCTCAAAATTACTTTAAGCTTTTATGCTAAAAAAAACCCCACCTTTAAAACTAAATCCTTCCTCCTCTTTCTAATGTAGGTGCAGGTATGTCTTACATCTAACAAATTAAGAACTGCAAAGATGGTCTTCCTGAATTGTTGCTACAGTATGCATTTTTTAGGGCAGATGAGTCTATAAAAATACCTCAGTCCTCTCACCAAGTCATTAACTCAAACCCATCCCTTCTAATGCATTTCCAAACTTCGAATATAACGTTTTGGAGGGTGCTTTCTATTTTTCTATGTTTTTTCCCTTATCTGCATGTGGAATTGAGATAAGTGCTTTGAAAAAATCCTACTATTTTGTTTGAAACTCAAATTTATTTATTTTTTTAAAAACTAATTTAAAAATATTTTTAAAATTAAGCCAAAACCAAGAAATCTCTGTAGCAGAACTGGCGTTTGCATACTTACAGGTTTCTCATTTTGATTGTTTTGTTTGCTTGGTTTCTGGGTTTTTTCTTTACTTTCACAAAATACTCGTTCAGACAATATGCACTGCCCTGAATTCATCTTCAGTTCTGCCCTTATTTTTCCTCACAAAGAAACCCTGTAACAATCCTTTCTGAGCAGGGAGTAACTCTATTTTTATTTCTTTTAACTTTTGCCTTACATCTTCCCTCTGATTTTTTTTTCTAGGTTTCTCTGACAAAATTTAAAAATTCCAAGTGCATTGAAAAGTTAAGTTTTGCTTTTATAGAAGTTCACTATTATTTCCTAGAACTCACCCTGAACAACAGTGATCTCTCCTCTTAGTATTTACTATGAAATCTTTTATACTGATATAGAGGTCAGGGATTGCCTTGGCAGCATCTGTCAAGACCCTCTTTCTTCTGGATACTGCATTGCATTGATTTTCAGAATATAAAGCATTTATGTTTTGCTTCCAGAAATATGCAGACTATTGCTATTTTCTGAGGTAGTTTTATTCTTACTAATTATGTCATGAACTATTAAATTACCAACAATTAATTTTTAAAATTTAAAACTTTAAATTAATAGATTTTATTATTCAAAATGTTGTCAGAATGTGTATTTTCCATTTAGAATAGAGAAATTTATCCACATCCTTCTACAAATGGGAATACAGTACCTTAAAATAAGGTTCCAGTATTTATAGAAACTAGAATGGAAAATATCTGTATCGCCCACACATGCGCTCCTAGTCAGATCATTAATGCTCAGAGTTCCAACTTCCTTAATTCCAAGCAATTTCTAAATCTCTCTCTTTGTAAGCCTATGTCCTATTTCCAATTATTAATTCTTACCTCTCCATGTGGCTTCTCAGCCAATCCCTTTCTTGGATGAAATTATTCCAATTTATTCTCTCCTAAATCAAATTATCTCCTCTCCTCAGATCTCTCAGCTTCCATCAGTTCCTTTTCTACAGGCTCACAACCTCAGCATCCTATTTCTTCTTTCACTTGAGTTAGAGAACTTTACCATTTCTTGCTTATTAATAAGCACCATAAAATATTGCTTTTTTTTCAACATCCCTAGTAAGTCCTAACACCTATCATACCATTCTCTCATATAAGCAAATCCTCCTCTCTGGCCTGTTTCTTAACTTCCAAACCCCAGTTTCATTCTTCATGTTCTCTTTCTTTGTTAGGCACCCTCACAACCACAGTGCTTTACTCCCAACAAGCCTGTTGAGACTTTCTGAATCAAACTCCAATCCTTGACTTCCATTTTCAGGAAGCTGAGGCAAGACATTTAGACCTCATTGCTCTTGTTTAATACACAGGAACTCTTCCATTCCTGAAGACTACTACTTAGTCCTTGCTACTTACTGTTTTCTTTCCCTTTGCTCCACTATTCTACTTTGTGGTTTTTTTAAACTGCCACTTCAAACAACTCTCCTTAAATTGTCTAAAAGCTTGCTTTCATGCTACCTTACTTTTTTTTTTTTTTAAAGAGAATGGAGTGGCTGTTTGTGTTGAAAACTATCCCAAGCCTTAAAGCAAGATAGTTGAGTCCTGTTCTGGCCTTGAACAGCCCTCTAAGGAGCCATCCTGCAACCCTAGGAAATGCAGAACACTTCATTAATACACTTACCTGCAGCCTTACACTCATTTCTGTAAATGAATGGACACAGAGTTCCTTATCATTTTCCTACTCAAGCTGGCTATTTGCTGGCACAAGACTCCCCAGCTACCTATTCCCATTTCAAGGCTTAAACAGGGCCACAGAGGGGTCTGTGTTTTTTTGGCGTATTACAACCACCAGCAATTTTGGAGACTTTCAGGGCACATATAAATGCACTGCCGGCCATGCCTTAACAGGGAGAAAAATGTGGGGACACTGCCCTGGAGTTACTCAGCACAATACAGAAAATAATATTTTTCAGTAGAATTCCAGAACACTCTGAAAGTAAGATTAAGAAAAACTTTGTGAAACTGATACCATACTTAATTCTGGCTTTAATCTTCATATGAAAGATAATGTTAGAAAAAGATTAAAAATTAATATGAAGATAGGCTTCCAATAATAATTTCATCCTAGCAGAAGCCCGAAACTCCAGATGCCTTCTGCAATTTTGTTGTACTTTTCAAACAGGATCTATTGCAAATGGAGGAGATCATTAATAACAGCCTTTTGCTAATGCAGAGAGAATCCAGGACACATTTTTCTGAAATGTCTTGGTGAGTAGAAAAGAATCAGATGTATTAAAAAAAGTCAAAATTTAAAAATACAATACAACAATCAATGCATTATTTATGAAAACAGCTCATGTGTTGTGTCTATGTTGGCAATCTATTAAAACCAAGCAACAGAACTACTCATCAAGTGTAGTACAAATATTATGTGTATGAAGGCTGTAACAATTATAAACCCAGGCATTTTAAAGCCTAAACAGACAAAAACCAAATTATAAAATACCAAAGAAGGCAATAAAAAATCAGCATGGCTGAATAAGAAGGCACTTGAATTGTTAGCCCCAATGGTGTTTTTTTTTTTTAAATGTCATCTTAGTTTTTGTGTTTAAAATGGAAGGTAGGGTGGCTTACACAATTAGGACACATGAACAGATGAGTGGGTAAGGTATATAGAAACATCTCTTAAGCAAAAAGTAAGCAGACACATTTGGGGGGAAAAAAAAAAAAAAAAAGAACATTCAGCATCTTCTCCAACCTCGTAAACTGAAAATATTTGCATATCAGTGACTCCTCCCTCTCTTACAACTAAAATAGCAATTTTCTGTATCATTAGGGACAAGTCTAGCAGCAGGGTTCCAACACTGCTGCCCTCCTCTCCATACAATTATAAGCAAATTTTGTATTAAAGCAATGTCTGCTTTTAGATGCAACTGCTTAATTATTTACACAGAGTAAGGCTGTTTATTGATTGCTTCCTAACTCTCTCACAACATTTCCTTTGAAGGAGTGGTTCAGAGAACCAAAGTCAAATCAGACTGGAACCAGCTGGGGCACCTATAAATTGGGGGCTTGTAACAAGCATAAAATGGGGTTTCTACCTGTTACTACTCTCTTTGATTGGCTTAAAATAAACTGGAGAATTTGACAGACATCTTTAAAAGAGCAAGAGATTTCCTGCTCCTCATCAGTATTTTGAACACTGTACAAAAGCTGGTGCTAAAAGTGGTCATTCATGGAGATAAAAATGCAAAATAAAAAGAAAAAAGTACTGAATAAAGTTAAGAAACATTTTTAAAGGAGTATGAATAACACAAACATCTTTACTTTCATCAAAGTGTAACACAAACCCACTGCTCACCTTCTCGTTAGAGAAGCAAGTTGAAAATCCAGCTTTTCTGGATGGGTTTAGTTATGCAGCCCTGAACAACAGGTGACTACACAAACAGCTAAGGCCCAGTGGTGAACACTGTCATATAGAGGTGAAAGCATAGACAGGTATGCAGAGTGTCAATCAGCTACACTACAAATGGGTGAAGCCAAAAATTAAACACTAGTTAAATTCTTGTTAACTAAACGGCCTTCAGAAAAAAATTTGCCACTCCTGGAAGCTGGGTTTTACATGTTTTCTCCTAATCACTACTAGCTGTCACCTAGGAAAACATCCATTATTCAACAATTTAAACACAAGCACCACCTTCTCTTTTCTGAGAAACAACCAAATTATACCTCAGGATGCTGAGGAAAGGAGGAAAACACAGTTATCTAAAAAAAGTCAGATAACAATATGGTTAATTAGTTAAATGGCACCTTTTTCTCTGCTAAACAAAGACTAGCATATGTAAGAGCTGGCATAAAAACTTACAATCCCACAACATCCACCCCCTCCCTCCAAAGCTTACATCAACACAGAATTCTCATTAGCACTAGAAGCTAAATTTAAAAAGATAATTAGATCAATTTATAAAATATTTGCAGTCAAGTGTTAATTAACTATATTGCCCAGACTCTCATTTTCAAAGCCACGTACAGGGAATAATCCTCATTTGAAAAAAAAAAAGAAAAATCTTCTAAAAAATGTGAAGACTGCACTTAAATTTTGCCTTTTTTGGGGGGGTTGGGGGGCAGATAGATGGAAGAGACTGAATGAACATTCTTTTCAAGAATAAGTATCTACACAAAGTGGAGGCAGCATGGTTCACCAATTCAGAGCCAGAGGAAAGACTAGAAGCAGAACAAAGACACTGGACAGAAGAATGGAAGACTCTTCTGTGGCTGACTGGCTGAAGGAAACCTACTTAGTCTGGACTCATGGCAACCTAGGATACAAAAATCCCATAAACAACAGGGCATTTGTGCATGTAACTCCCTGTACACTGCTCTGAAAATTCATTTTGCAGAGTTTTTTCTCCCTCTCAACCCTTACACATGCACACACTGCACTGCGTGTTAGTAGCTTTCATATCCATTTAAATGCTACAGCCAAGAAACACTGAGCACATTCACCAGCTCTGCTTTTCTGAAAAAGAGGCTGAGAAATTGGCATCTAGTCCAAAAGGGACCATATTACAAAATATTTAAAGAGGGATTGAAAGGCCATGCACCAAAATGCCAAAAACCCAGTGAAATCAAACCTGTTAAAGAATGTGGTTCTGTGTGGTGCAACAAGATAAAAAAAATAAACATATATAAACATCAACTCTCTTTGGCTTAAAGCTTTGGGCCTTATTTGACCTATATTGCATATTTTTAAACTAAGACTTATTTTTAGAACAGTTCTGAATTAAATCTAAAAGAAGAAAAGAAGTGAAAAGAAAAGCTGATACTAATACCTTTGGGGTTAGGCATTTTGGCCATTTTAGTCCTGGCACTTTTACATCAAATTCCAAAACAAACAAACAGACAAACAAATAAATCTATGGAAATGTAATCTGGAAGTCCCCCTTGTCTGAATTAACTTGATAACAACAAAAGACAGAACTGCTTAACGAACTTTGACTTTTATGAATGCACAAACTTCAGGATTTGCTGCTCTGGGGTTATTTATAGAAAACTACTTTCAGATCTGCTTACTGGAGTTCATACTCATTTTAAAGCCAAAGGAAAGTGGAACAAGTTGAAAGCACAAAACTAGTTTCTTTTTAAAAGTTGTATAACTTTATAACATGTGTTAAATTAAAACAAACTATAACAGGGTTTTAGGCTGCATATTTATTACCAGAAACCTTGCCTGAGTGGGGAAACAGTTTTTAAGCACGCCAGTAAAGATACTCAAGGCACTATACTCACCAGTATGAATCTTCTCATGCCTCTGTAGCAGGTACTTCTGTATGAAACGCATGTCGCACTGACTGCACTGAAATGGTTTTTCACCTTGAACAATATAATTCCACATCCATAAGTTAATAACTACACACTGTTGTTTCTGATAACTATTTTCGAGGAATATTAAAATGTCTGTTAAGAAAACCAGCATCTGAGCGAATTCCAAAAATACTCTGATAGCAAAACACATTTTCCTTACTACACATATGAACTGCAGAGTTCTCTCCATGATCCTAAGAGTCATATTAAGACTAGCACGGAAGAGTGATCTGGAATGGCTGTAATTTCCTCATGAGCAAGATCAATCAGGATGCTGGCATAGACTGCATTCAGGATACTGGCAGGCTATTATAACAGTAAGTACCTTTTTCACTTCTCCGAACAGAGATATATATACCTCATCAGGCAAATAAGCAGCCGCAGCACATTTTACAAAGGGGTCAATTTTTGGCACTTAGGCTACAAGTCAACCCATTACTTTCTGATAAAGAAAGAAAAGAAACCTTGTAAACAGTTAGCTCTTTAGTTTATTAAATATATGTTGATTTATTTTTTCTGATACTCTTTTGACACTTTGGTGCATGGAATCTCTAAGCTTAGATGCCAAGTTAGCTACACTCTTAAAACTGAAATTCGCATAGAGCTGAAAACATTTTTAACAAAAGTAAACAACTCTTTATATAGTAGAAAAGACAAATTTGAAGTCAAGCAGTACCTGTATGAATGAAGACATGTCTCTGTAAATGGTAGTTGGTTCTAAAGGCAGCATTGCAATGCTCACAAACATGAGATTTGTGGGTTTTCAGACCAAGTGATCCATCCTCATTTATTGTAAGGATCTATTTTAAAAAGAGTAAAATTTGTTCTCACACTACCCTCTAAAGATGTCTTATTAACTACAAAAAAAAAAAAACATTAATTTTTTCGATGCAGAAAATGTAAATATTTCAGGTAAAACAATGCTAATTTCTACAAAACTATGCGTAAAGCTTCTAATACACATTTCCAATTGCAGTCCAATCCAACTTGTGTCTCGTTGTGCATTAAGAGATACTTCAACAGGATGGAGACAAAAGCAGCTCATGGAAAATCAGTTTAGAGCTTCCCTAGGCACAGCTGAGTCACTTTATACGCTACTGTTTATTTTGTCCGTCTGTTGGGAAGGATGCAAAGTAATCAAACCACTTCTGGGCACTAAACCATGGATAATCATACTTTAAAGCAAAAGCGAAAAGTTATATTCTTTTTCTCAAGTCACAATTCTAAATGTTTGCTAAAAGTCATTAAAGCTTAACCAGAATAGTCACTAATATTATCTACATCTATATAATACCAACAGTCTCAAAGGTAAAATTGTATTTTAAAAACCAAAATCCCAAAGCCAAACAACCAAGAGAATAATATTATTCTTCTCCCCTTTCAGGTTTTTCACTCAATAAAGTATTGCTCACTTAATATACATATTAAAGCATCTCCTTGATGACTTCAACTTGCCACACTCAATGCTTTGCTGTCAAACAAAGCCACTCTTTTAATATAAAATTTAAAAAACTTAAATTAAAAAAAATGCACTACATCTACCTTATTCAATAAAGCTAATCACAGGTTTTCTATAATTTGTCAAAAAGAATAAAAACAGAAAACTAAACCAAAACCCAAAATCTCTACTATCTCTGGCAAGAGAATAAGAAAACCAGTAAACAAATTACATTTACAAAAGTCTTGCTTAACTGCAAACAAAACTATAAAGAGCTTAAGGAACTTTAAATAATACAGTTTAGTCCCTTGTTATTAACAAAAAATAAATGTATGCTGGGAAAACACATCTGCAATTTGATTAGCTACAGCCTTTTAGGTTTTATGATAATGACAGTGATGAGAAGGAGAGAGTCAATAACTGAAACAGTATCTCCGAAATAGTAGCAAATACTGTAGGATCTACTTAATTTTTAATTCTCCTGCATCAAAACAAGAGTGAAAGTCTCAGACTAACAAATTCTTGTGCATTCACTCTGAAGGACAAGCACATTCATACGTCTGTAAGATTGGTGTGTTACAGCTCCAGTCACAGACAGAGACAATTATACAGACTCTGTTCTGTAACATTATCCAGCTGATGAAGCCGACTGCGTCTTTAAAACAAATTTAAATACATGTTATGAAATGCTTTTCATATATTATGTTGAAATTTTAAAATAATTGTGCAGAAAATACACTTAATTTCATGTTTATCCTAAACCTGGGCTCTTCTACTTAACCTAGTCCTTGTACCACCTCTTAAATGATGAGAGTTAACTTTGTCAGAGCAGCTTCCCTAATAAAAGCAACAAAGAAGCTTGTGCGTGTGTGTGTGTGAGCGTGCGTGTGTGTCCGTGTGTGCATGTGTGCGTGTGCATGGAAGAGGGAAAAGGAGACGGGAGTCATAATACCTAACTTCTTCCTTATCTGATTACTGCATTGATATAAAATAGAATTTATAACGTTTCAGAATGTTAACTGACTTCCATTTGTCAGAGTTCCAGCTGCTGTTTGGCTGGAAAATCAACCCCATTACTCTAGAAATACTGAAACTGCAGTAGGCTCTCACCTAGATGGGTCCTTCAGCTTTTTTCTACTCTGCCTTTCTACTCTGACAGGTCTGAAAAAGGGGAAGAGAGACTGAAAAAGAACCTGCTTAACAATTCTCCTGATCATTTTTCAATCTTTTGTCATCTCAAAAGACTAACCCTGGCAGACTGGGAGATAAAAAGGAAGCATGCAAGTACACATCTGTAGAAAGAGGGGCAACACGCCTCTTCTACCTTGCCATGTTTCCATGGAAGTGATCTCTGGATGTACTCAACCTAGATCTCCTTTTTCTCTCAAAGGGAGAAGTGAGAAAAAAATGCACAGCATTTGGAACTTGCTTCCACACCCAACCTGAAGCAATTTCTCAGCTTTCCAAGAATACTACAGGTGCAACCCTATTTGACAGTGCTTTGAGAAGGACTGGAGGGTCCTGCTCCCAGGGCAACAAAAATGAGGTTTGGGAGATTTTCTTTGTATTATGGTGAGTTTTCCTTTGATGTACAAACAGTCTGGGTTGATTTCTGAATAGGCTTATTTTAATGCTGCTGTGTGATAACATACAACTTATTTATTTCTATCAGAGCAGCCTGCATATGTTCTGTTTTAAGTCTGAAGATTAATACTGACTTGGGGAATTACTAGAAGATATAACACTGCTACCTCATGAGGTGAAATGATTCTGGTTTTATCTGAAGTGCTTCTCAACAGAAGAAAATTGTTTTCAGACAAACAGGGGTACATACTCCTCATGAATGGATCTACAAAACAAATTTTTAAGTAACAAACCAGCAGCTAGGGTAAGAATCTTTTGATATAAATAAATACATATATGAAGATGATTATGACCACAGGAATTTTCCCTAGCAGTAAATTATTTTATATATATTAGTAAACTTTTTAGAATTTTCAAAACTACCATTTTAGGTTTCTTTTTAAAAAGTTTTCACTACTATGCATGAAGCATATAAAATTATCAGGCTCACAGAAAAGCACAACTATTATTAGATAGATACAGAGTAATGATTTATAAATGGTCTACAAAGCTACTGACTCATAATTTAAAAAAAAATATTTGGAGAGAGAACTGCCTGGAGAGACAGATGTTAAAATATGTCAAGAGTTCATGTTACTAAAAAGAGTTCAAAGAAAAACACTGCAATATCAGTTTTGTTTTGGGTCTCTGGTGAACTTCAGAGCTGCATCTTTACTGAGCAAACAAACAATTTCCAGCCTAACTAATTCAAATGCTAATGAAATTAGTCATAGTCAACCAAATCTTCAGGTCCTTTTAATCTTGGTTTTGCCAAATCAATGTCTTACTTTTGCTGGTGAACGCTGTTTTCTTTTCTTCTTTTTCTGCAAATCTACTGGCTCTCGTATTTGTTTTTTGTCTCGTTTCTGTTGTTCAGATGCATCAGTAAAGGTAATTTCTTGCTTTACACTGATCTGTTAAGATACCAAGTGCCAGTTTCAGGTAAGGTTCTCACTACAGAAAAGCAATTTTTCAATTTTAGAAGATGACAAACTGCTGAAACAGAAAACCTTTTCCTAAGGGAATTATCTTCTGGCTTCACTCTTTCAGAAATTTAAGTGAAAGAATTAATATGTATCTTAAATAAAAAGGGCACAGTTAATTTCCTCAGTAACATTTTGATGTATCCTTTCATTCATCTCCCAAGGTCTTTTTTCCTGACCTGTGTTGATTTTGAGATCAGTTCATATGTTAAAATCACTTCCATCTGTAAAACCATTCAGTTTTTCATACCTATTTTACTTTACTCCATGCTGTTGTCAAGGCAAGATTTAACGGAATAGTTTATTATATATTTAAAACAGAAGTACTTTTTAAGGAAAAAAAAAAAAAAACAGTTCTAATGAAGTTTTTGAAAAAAAAAATTTTAAAAATCTTGATCTAATGTGAACTTTAATAAAGACCATGATACTCTTACATTTTTCTAACACCTGAGCCACCTGATCTACAGCTAACAGAGTAGTGTTTTAACAGTGCTGTGTTTCTGAAGATTATTCTTCATGTGTAAAGCTATCTATTTTTATAGTCCTGGTAATTGTCCTTTATGTTTGAAGGGTAACAGTGATGATGTGCTGCATTACAGACAGACGCTCTGTTTTCAAAAGGAAGTCATCTCTATGCTCTAGGAAAGCCAAGGTATGCCTTCTATGAGATATCGTGGAGGGGCATATTTATGGTCATGTATGAAGTGTCACAGTCCAACCTGCAGTGTGAATGCAATTGCTAAGCGTCCACATACCTTAAAAACATACCAGATGCTTCCTATAGCAAAAGCAACTAAACAGTACTATGAACAGCATAAACAGTATGCACCTTCTAATAACACTATTTATTCCGGTTTGTAGTTACCCTTGAACATTAAATATACTTAAAAGAGCACATTTTAACGCTTTAGTTCTATGGTAACAGCCTGCTTATAAAACATTTATAAAACAGCTACTTAAAGATTATACTTAATTGGCAAAATTTATCCACAGCCAGAGGCAAATGACATAAATATTTTGATTATCAAAATCCAAACAAGCAATTAATAGATTCTTGCCAGAGTAGGATTAGACTACCAGATCAAGCTTCCTAGTAATCTCTCCAATATTTCACAAAGAAATTGCTTACAGGGACATTAACAGCATACTGCAGCCCTTGAGGAAGTCTATCTTGCGCATCCATTTCATCATCATTTTTTACCGTCTCCTCATGGACCATGAGTTCATCATGTGAAATCATCTCTTGCTGTCGAAGTTCACTTTCCTGTAACACTTCATCTGTTGCAAGAATTTCTTGGTGCGGCATAGTCCGATCTTGAAGCACTGCCTCTTGCCGTTCTCTCGATACTCCAGACTGGTCAGATACTGCACCCATCCCTACCATAGCCCTGGATGACTGCATCTGGTCTATGCCACCACATTTAAGAAATAATCCTCCCAGCTTGTCTTCAATGTTCATTCTTAAGTGCAATTACCTACAAAGAAAGTTTTAATAGTAAACATCTACAATTGGTGCGCTTGCTTAAAATTTTTTACTTAAAAACATTTTATAAGAACTCAAGTCAGTACTCAACAAACACACATGCAGTCCTAAAATTGATACTGAATAAGAATCGAAAGTTGGATATCTTGGAGGAACATGAAAAGGTTCTCCTTTCATGCACAGCCATGTATACACAATTGAACACTTTCAAATAAAAGGTTTCAAATTAAAGTGCTTCTGACTACTGGCAAAATTCTGGTAATTAAATGATGGCTAATTCCTCCTCCTCATTCCTTAGAAAACTTTTAATTTTTTTCCTGTATGCCCTCTTTACTCCATTCTCTTTTTCCATTTTTCCATTTTGACTGTCTTTTACAAACACCTCTTTCATATTGGTCCTGTTCTCCCTATTTCCTTGTCCTTTCAGTGCCCTTTCACTGCTGCTACCCCAGGACATACTGTAGCTCCTGGAACATCTTAATATCCACAAGTGAGAGAAAACTGGGCTGCATCCAAAGCAGCAGTTGAGGGAGGTGATTCTGCCCCTCCACTCCACTCTCCTGCGACCCCACCTGCAGTGTTACATCCAGCTCTGGGCCACAACCTAAGAAGGATGTGGATATGCTGGAGCAAGTCCAGGGAAGGTAACGACAATTATCAAAGGCTTGGAGCATCTCTGCTATGCCAACAGCATGAGAGAAAGAAGGCTCTGGGTAGAGCAGCCTCCTTATTGCAGCCTTTCCTTACTTAAAAGGGGGCTTTTAAGGCAGGGAAGAACTTTTTGGCAGGGCCTGGTACAACAGGACAAAGGTAATGGTTTTGAATGGAGAGACGGTCAATTTAGACCAGATATAAGGAAGAATATTGTTACAATGAGGGTGCTGAAACACTGGCACAAGATTCCCAGAGAGGTGGTGGATGCCCCATCCAGAAAAACATTCCAGGCCAGGCTGGACGGGGCTGAGCAACCTGACCTAAGTGAAGATGTCCCTGCTCATTGCAGAGGGTTGGACTGGATGGCCTTTAAAGGTCCCTTCCAATTCAAACTATTCCCTGATTCTATGAAAATGCAACTTTATAGCAACTAAAGGTATACATCAAATAAAGACTATAGAGGTCAGAACTGTTCATAAAAGACATTCACTTTCACACCCACTAAGCAGGAGCATTGGTGAGGAAATATAAATTCCAGTCATGAAAAGCAATACAGTTCACAATATTCCAACGAGTGTCATGACATTATTAATTGGTTTTTAAAACAGAGCAGCAGGCTTTTGTGAAGCTAGAAGTGGCAGCATCTTCTCATTCTACTCATTATTATATATGCAAGATAGTTCTAGGACTCTTCTTCTCCTTGGCACACTGGATGTCCAGTCAGAGCAGTCAGTCTCCCTCACCCTATTCCGCAGGCCCATAACCCCTACCCAATCCTCAGTGCTCCTTCACACAGACACACCAACAGACAGACAGACAGACAGACATCCTTCCTCCATCCTTCTATGCTCCCACAGCCAGAGAGCAGAGGCAATACACACACAGGCCACAGCAGACACAGAGCTGGACAACACACAGCAGGCCCAGCCAAAGCACCAGACGAGACCTTGGGCAGCATCGCGACAGCAGCAGCACCTTCGGCTTTGATGCGTTCAGAGTTAGGATACAGGTGTGATGTGGGTACATTGCTAGACATCAGCTGCAAATTCTGTCCCCCTGAGAGTGCAGCATGAAGAAAGGATCCATCTCCACTCAAGCCTAAAGCCAGCGGCTATGCTGCTTTCCCTGCAGCTCACAATGACAGTTCATAACCAAAGAAATCAGGTCTCTCTACAGGTCAGGTCTACAGAAATCAGGTCTCTGCCTAAAATCAGCAGAGCCGTCACTCTGCAGAACTGCACCATAGCGGCCCCCTGCCAGTCTAACAGCCTGCCAACATGCAAAAACACTCCATCAAACCAATGCACATCAAATGTCTACATTTCCATTTTCAGTTTGACCCACTTGATTACTTCCCAAATAATTTTCTTCACCAGGAAAATATTTTGAAAATTCTCAATGTATCTTAAACATTTGTGAAGCTTTCTTTATACCAAGCTACACCAAGTTTACAAAATAAATACTGCTTTCTCTTTAGGTGAGATCTTAGAGTACTTGATAGGTATGGAGGCCACCAGCTGAAAGAGCTGAAAAATCTCATGAGGTTCTCCTATGCTGTACTTTATTTCAAATACTACTATTGGTTCTTAAGATTCTGAAAGTAAAATTATCTCAATTTCTTAAAAAACAAACAAACGAAGAAAAACCTCACCACACACACACCTCAACAAATGAAGTAAAAGTCCGTTAACACCTCCTAATGGCAACTCATGTCTTACAACTCGAAAGAACATTTGTCCCTATTCTCTACCATGAGAGGTTCTAAACTTCTGAAAACATCATAGAAAGGCTGACAGCCAGGATGGTCTGACCTCTCTCAGTTTCAAATACTTAAGAGGCACACCAAAGGAAGAAGCTTTTCAGTCAAATACTTTTTTTATTATTTTTAGTAAGCCTTGCTCTGCTGGAAATCAGGAGGACAGAGTCACCAAGCTAAATGTCTTTATATATGACGGTGTCATCAATCTTTTTAACATTCTTCCTTTCTACATAAAAAGCCCATTTTAAGGACCAAAACCACCCACGACAGGAGAAGAACATAGAAAAATTCTGTTCAGCACATCTATGCTTGTGGTTTGTCCTTTTTTGTTCTCCTGCAATTTTAACATAAGGAAGTTTGGAATCATGCTTTTGATTTTCACAATATCTGTCTTCAAATACAGACAACAATTTCTTAATGCCTTGAGTTAGCTCAGGTAGTGCTGTGTGACAATTCAACTCTCAAATTAATCCAGTTTAGAGTAAGAGAACGAGATGTCTTCAAGGGAAAATGCAGGTCTGGTATACCACACAGCTACTTGCAGACATTATATAATCCATGAAGTATTTTTCAGATGTAACTGGGAAACCATACTGATAGTTCCTCAGCAATAACACAAACAAACAAACAAAACCTGGCACAGCACTAAGGCTGTATTTTTCCCACCAATGCAGATCTCCCAGAGATCTTGCAACAACATCCTAAAAGAAGAAAAGGAGGATCAATTTATCATCTTTTTGGTTTGGAATATCCCATGCCAAGTAAGAAAGGTGAGATGGAACTGCCATCCTTAAGGATCTGCCTCCCATGAAGCCGTCATTAGGTAAGAGATGGTGCAAAAGACCTAAGGCTGAGACTGGTTCTTTTGGTAGAGCATTTTAAATACCTAGCTTGAAAGATAGACTTCAAGGAAAATAAAACAGATAGATCTACTAATTTCAGCTTTTATCTGAAGTCAGACCTCAGAGTACATCTGACACAGATTGTCATGCACTATGCTTTTGTTCCACACTACAGAAATATGACAGCATCAGGCCACTGCAGATTCTCTGAAGGAATGACGTGGACAGGTACGAGAATACAAGAACTCAAGATGCTGAAACACATTCAAGAGAGAACAAACAGTATCAAGTGCGAGAACATGGTGGCCCTAATCTGTCTGCTCAGGCCACTGGCAAGAACAGCACAGAAGGTTGTTCCACATGGAGGATGATGCTGCCACATGACTCTGAAATTAGGTAGGAATTGCGGAAATCCTGGATTTAAAGCTACTTCCTGGCAGGAAGTTAGGCAGGCTAAGAAGCTGAGTGTTTAACTGCACAGAAGATCCTGCTACTCTCACCAACAGAGGCAGGAAGACTCCTGACATGCCGAGCCTTGGGACAGCTGGCGAGATACAGCAGCTTCCCAGAGGACAAGCTAGCTGTGGACTGGTATTCATTGGTCTTGCTGACTCCCTCAGTTACAAAGGATACAGAAACAGTTTCTTTCTCACCCTGACTAGCAGGTTTAGCGGAGTCATGCAACTAAGAGCCCTCAAGTTGTCTTCCAGTCACGATCCTGAGTCATATCAGAAGTGGTGCAGTGAGTGCACTGCTTATTAAATCAGGCTTTCAAACATCTGGCTTTTCATAGAAAAATAGTGAGAACTCATAGTGCTAGGCTGCATATGAGAAGTGATGAAACACAACCTAAGTTACATGACTCACAGGTGATGTTTTAAAACAAAGAGGTGATGTTTTAAAACAAAGAACCACAAACAAAAACGGGCTATTAATCAAAGCAAGAAGCATCCCAAATGCAATTAATTCAGTAAAACACATGTAATTTGTCAAGTGACACCTTTCGGCTCACACAAAAGGAATTCTATCTTTTAAATTGAAGATGAGGAGAAGTGTTCTTGGAAGAATGACAGTGTGATAAAGAAATTTAGGTTACAAGCATTCAAACGAGACCATTTTACCAAGCCTGAAAAGATTAAATACATTTTTAAGTGCAAGATGCATTTGTGAAATAAAGATCAACTTACTTAGAGATTATCTCTAGGGAAGCTACAAAAATACAAACCACATACACACACACAAGCAAATTTCTTGGCATAAGACATTGTTATCTCTATTGCAGAGATGTTTTCAATGGAATTTCAGAACTTCTATTAAGCTTCACCAAGTAATCTCATGATTTTTATTGGAGTATACAGTTCCTCTATAAACTGACAGAAAAAGAGCTATCAATGAAACCTTTAAAGAATCCATTTTGCTAGGTAGAGGTTCTCCAAGTCTTTACTGTAGGCAAAGCATCTCACAAGAGACATCTAGAGGCAGAGCTCCCCAGGGGAAGAGAGACAGGAAGGGGAAGGACTGCCCAGAAAAGGTCTCACAGGATCCTCTCAGCACCTTCTCTTTTCACAGGGTGCTCCACAGCTGCCTGCAGCACGTCCCCACCGTGAACCACATCGCTTCATTCAGAAACCGCTGCTTCACCAAAGCCTCCAGCTGTACTTCAGAACTATTCATTTCAAGAACCCTGACATCAGCTTTTCCAAAGACTTATGCACTGAGTTGGAGAGCTGAGCAGTAAAGACAGTATTCCTAATTAAAGCAACAATCACTTAAATAAAAACATACTGCATGAAATGCATGACAACATTTCAATTCAGAATCAAAAATAAAAATACCATCAAGAGAAAACACTCATTGATGCAAAAAGTCTGCTGGGATGGTGGCTGCTACAAAGTAGATCTGAACAGAGACCCTGAAGGAAAGCAGCAAAACTCGTAAGCCACCGGAGTACAACACGTGGTCCAGCTCTTGTTCTCCACTTTGATTGATGGTAAGGGCTATTCTGTCTTCTCCTCTCTTTTCTTAAGCAAGCAGTAAAGCATTATTCAATTTAATGAGCAAGTACTCAGAGATACTAATTGGGTTCACTTTAAAAATAAAAGCCATATGTGCAGAAACACGAATTCTGTAGGATTTAAAAGACTATTTATGACATATGAGAAAAGAAAATACGTTTAAGGATTAACAGCAGAGACAAAAGATGAAAATCATCTGCAGTTTAGTATCTATTTTTAGAACAGAACTAGTTTCATGTTTTTGGTTTGTTTTTTTTTAAGTAAGAGGGACTTTTTGTATTTGTAAACATTGTCCTGCAAATGTCTTTGTTGTTTTAGAATTTCTGCTACTCCTTTTAAGTGTTAAAAAGCAGGATTTGCTACTGTCTATATCCATATCCCATTCCACCCTGTCTCCTAGACTATCTTCTCCCTACTTTTGCAAGGCAAAAAGGAATGAAAGAAGGCTGAGGGAAACAGGAAAAGAAAGCTGTTAAAAGGTAACTATTTTTCTGGCTTAAACCTTAGCTTCTTCTGAAGGACTCTAGCAAAGGCTTGAAACAGAAATATGACTTTCACTATAGCAATAAGCTCTCTTTGACCATGTTTCCTAAGATACAACAACCCAAACACAAGAGCCAGGACGCACAACAGCAATTCTAACTTGCCTTTAGCAACCCGATACTGTTCTGATGAAAACTACCTTCAAGATTCCCCTCACAAAAGCTGACACTGTACTCAGCCCAAGGTATTAAATGGTTTCAGGGTAACCTTACACTGGAAGTATCCTGATGACATTATTTTAGCTCCACATTTTGGGAAGTGTGCTTTCATTACAGTAAGACAAGGCAAAATTCCTAATGAGCAAATATCTGAAGCTACAGAATGTGTACCTGAGCACATTCCTACCACATCCTTGCTTCAAGAGCCTTGGGAAGAATGAGCGCATGCAGAACCCAAACCACAAAACGTATAAAGGCTATTACTGCAAAATGCACACACAATAAACGTTTCAAAAGGCAATCTGGGGAGACCCCTCAGCTTCTTAGGGCTCATCTCCATGGTCATGCTACAATTACTTGTGCTAAATTGTAAACATATATTAATATAGTGCATATAAATCTATAAAACTCCCCAAATGAACATTCTTGTTCTATTACAGAATTTCTTGCCATCCCTATTTAGTGGAATTCACTTTAGAAAAGTTTATTCTGAATTAAAAAGCCAATCACTTTATGATCAGAACAGCTTACCGGCATGACTAGTAAAACTAGTCTAAATAGCCAAACTTCTATAAAATCAACTACAATTGACAGACCATTCCAGTGAGACATTTGGTGTGTTCTGTTATTTACCCAACTCTCAGTGATACTGCAAGAAACAATCCAATACAGGAGGTACCTGCCCAAACAGAGTGCCCTGCACCTCTTCCCCCTCTGGCCTCCTCTGGGTTGAGCACAGCACCCTGCAACTGAGAAGGGAGTTGGGCTTTTCTGTGGGAATGTTTCTGTCATGAGGTTTCATTTGGATCAGTGGGATGGAGCAGGCGGAGGATACGGGAGATGGGCAGTGAGGAATCAGGAGTAGGGAACAGGACTGTTTCTTCCAGGAGCGGTCAGTGGTTAGATCAGATTAAAGTACATTGTGAAAGTGCTCCACAAAGGCAATGCACACACACAGATGAACACCTCAGAGCTGCCACGCAGACATACCCAATGGCTGTGCCAAATTCAGACCATGGGAAAAATGGCTATCTACATTCTCAAATTCCTTCCTCCTAAAAGGAAGTATAAAAGTCACCAATCTTTCTGCAATTCCTAATGCTAATGAAGAAAGAGACAGCAACAAGGCTTAATAGCGTATTTAAAACTACTAACGTTTAAGCATTTCCATGAATGAAACCACCATCAATGCAAGCCCCTCCAAACAAGAGAGAAAAATCAGAACTTAACAGGTTCCTAACATCCACTTTAAATCCCTATCAAACCATGAAAAACGCTGATTATTCTCATCACATCAGAAAATATATTTAGTTCCACTATTAAAATATGGATATAGTCCAATATAAAAGGAAGCAGAGCTAGCTTTTACAATATCACAGGTTCAATTTTTACCATACCACAGAAGCCTAGAAAGTAAAGAATAATACCGTACTTAATGGTTCTAAATAAAGAACATTAAATAAAATTCTCTCTTCTCCCTACCCAGAAAAATAACACTCAGCTAAAAGAAAAATTTTTAAATTAACACGCAAGTATTTTTAAGAATCAATTAGAATGTGTTGACTTGCAAAAAGAAAGCAATCAAACATAAATCATCATGAAAAGTTTAGCAGATCATAAAATCAACACATTCTAAAAGGTAACATACAATACACTCTTAGGACTTGTTGCACAGTTATTTCTGAGTGCTCCATGTTGCTGAACACATGCCAGTGCAGGGCCTGATCCCACTAAGATTTACACTCATACTGAGCTGTGAATAGCCCTATTACAATCAACAGGATTACTCACAGAAAATCTCCTTATCGTGCATAAAATTATCCATGTGTGAAAATCTTTGTCACCTTTCTTTATCCTGAAATCTGTATTCCATCACCACCAGCATAACCATAATTTAATATCTAATGTGCATATGGAAAAGCTTGTGATACTGTATTTAAAAAGCCATAGTTCCACGTCAAAATCCACAGGGGTGTCACCAGTGTCACAAATATACTTTAAATAGTCCAAAATCACAGGCAATGCTACTTTTTGTCCGGGGAAAAAAAAGCCACTGGTTTTGTAGCACTAAGTTATAAACTACTACAAAATAGTTATTTTTGAGACTTTATCTGCGAATTTCTACCACTGGGTAGTCAACCTCAGAAGAACAATGCAGGATTTCTGTCTTTGCACCATGAAACTTGGACACTCAAAAGTGCTCACCCTGGGGACTTCTGATGACATTTATATCCAGGAAAACAAGCACCACACATAACTACGGCAACCCAGCATCTTATAAGTAGCATTTTATAACTTCTGTCCAACTTCTGAAAATCTTGTGAAATTTCATCTATCTCATGCATGCCTCAAGCTGAAGCTTTATAAAGATATTTCAGATAGTGTATCAAATGGTTTTTCATTTGATTTTGACAACAGCGCACTTCTATCACAAAGCTGAGCCAATCTAACAGCTAAAGGTCATTGAAAGGGGCAATCCCTCCTCCTAACTCTGAGAGTCCAGCCTACCATTGGTGCCTACTCTGATTCCCAGATTTTTTAAAATGTGATTTTTTTTTTTTACAAGCCCTTAAACTCCTTGGGCGTCACAGCTTCTTTACCATCAGCAAGTATCTGTGAAACATCTCTGCTCATCAAAAGCACCATGCTAGTGCTGCTCTGCAGAAGATGACAACCTGCTGTTGCTCTCAAACTGGCCCAAACAGCAAAGGTCTGTATATGTATGTATGTATGTTCCTTCTCCTTAGTGGATAAGGAATTGGCTGGATGGTTGCACTCAGAGAGTTGTGGTCAATGGCTCAATGTCCAAGTGCAGAGCAGTGACAAGTGGGATTCCCCAGGGGGTGGTACTGGGACTGGTGTTGTTTAACATCTGTGTCAGGGACATGGACAGTGGGATCAAGGGCACCCTCAGCAAGTTCCCAATGACATCAAGTGGTCAACGCCTTGGAGGGAAGGGATGCCATCCAGAGGGAGCTGGACAGGCTGGAGAGATGGGCCTGTGTGAACCTCATGAAGATCAACAAGGCTGTGTGTAAGATCCTGCAAGTGAGATGGGGTAATCCAAGCACAAATACCGGTACTGTACTTTTTTAAAATACAAATAACTTAAATATATGTGCATGCGTATGTGTATATATACTTACGTATGTGGTTTTCTACAGCACACTGGATGGAATGCTCCATAAAAATATGTGAAACTAGTCAGACAGATTATAATATCCTTGCTCTGTTTGTTACAAGTGCCAAAACATGCATGAGTCACAGAGCGCATGAAAAGAAAGCCATGACCATTTAGGCAGCTGAACACTACCTTGCAAAATAGGATCAAGCCCCTTCTACCAAAATTTTTTAAAAATAGGTGATCAATAATTATATTTGGCACATTTTCTGGCTGCTTATTCTGACACATTTGGGTCAGATTTACCCAAAATGCTGAGTACTCAAGGCTGCAATTACATTACTTACAGCAATACTTTAAATACAAAGATGAAAGCAATGCTGTTATTTTAATTTTTAAAAAAGCTCTTAAAGAGCTCAGTGGACATCCACACCAAACACAAATTTTCATCTTGCTCACAGGCACCAATTCTCCAGCCATAAAACAAGAAATATCCATTTCCTCTCCCTGAGGCATAGTAAAATACTTGTAATAACAAGCAATGTTCAATATAGGTCACAAGGGTGAACTAATCAGTTTATAGTGCTCTTGCTCCTGCAGCCAGCACAGCCCCTGAGGGGAGAAGGCAGCACACCTCACATGGAAAGGTAAGCCTGCACCACTGACTGAGATAACTGCTATGAGAAGGTGGCCAAGAGGGCTCTGGCCTCTCCCAGGACCTAACCACTGACCAGAAAGCCCAACCAACCAGTAGGTTTTCAACTAACATGGAGCAGCCACTTTGGTGCAGAATCATTAGAGGAAGAGGGCACACCAATGTGGGACTGCCATCAAGCAAAGGTAAGCACGACAGTAAGACTTTGAAAAGAGAAACACTGTTTACCACCATGATGTAACAGAACTATGAGAGATTTGGCTTCTTTTTCCAGCTCTGCCACTGCTTTTGGGCCAAGTCTGTTATCTTGGCAAATCATTCCTCCACCCATCTTTCCACTTCTTGTCTCTAAATCAGGTGCAAGGACCCACCTAGGATCTAGGTGTGAAGCAAGCAGTAGACACTATCTGTGAGGGCCTCACAAGCCTACTGATAACCATTACAGAAATTTCACAAAGAAATACATTACTTCTGCCTTCAGAACAGGATTAAGCAGAGCACAGTAAGAGAACACACATTATGCAACAAGAAGAAAGCAAAGTACAGAGCAGCTGCTTATTCAGTTCATGAACATTCAAAAAGGTAGGGGCTTTGGGGTGTGTTCACGTATCATGAAATACTATGGTATAATATTAAGGTATAATATATTAATAATATAATGAGGATGGTAATATTAAGTGGCACAGGTAAAGCTCAATGCTGCAATTTTAACGCTTGCATGCTTCACTTACACCTAAAATTGCTCTTTTAAAAGCATGCTTTTCTTGTAATATCTTTACTTCAGCTTCATTGTTTTCTAAAAGGCCATCTACATGTACTAAAGAAAAACAGTAACGACAGAAAAATTCGAGACAATTACTTAATACATCCACATAGATTAAATAACATTGGACAATAAGCTAACGGAAGTATAACCAAGAAGGTTTTGCTCAAAAAACCTGGAAGTTAGCTGCAAAAGCCATCTTACAGATTCTGGAAGACATTCCTCATTTACATGCATGACAGCACAAGGAAAACTTAAGAGGAAAAAACCAACATTATTCTAAACCATAGGTGAGAAGGCCATGAATAACAACAATACAGATCTTACAGAGCACAGGTGATATTTCTAGATCTTACTTCAGCACTTGGAAACATTATTTCAACATGAGCTCTCCGGTTTTGAAAGCAACGCAAGTATTTTAGAATACAGGAACCATTTTCCTAAGTTCCAATTTCAACTTTAGCACATCACCATGCACAGAGTAGGCATTTTTTCCCTAACTTTATTTCAGCAAACTTATCCAGGGTAAGATTACATTCTTTGTAACATCTCAAAACAAATTCTACAAAATATGGTTGGCTCTATATTGATTAACTTTCCACCTGGCAAGGAACATTTTCTCATCTCATTTTTCTGCAGAGGAAGCATTGTCATACCTCAGCATAACTTCTTTTTTAATGGATAATTATTTCATTTCAGCTGTTTTTCAAACACACCCCTCATCTACACATGGAACAGAAACTCAAATAATCCGGTTAATCTGAAACATGACAGAATGAATACCTCTTTAGCAAAAGGTTCACTCCAGACAGACCAAGCAAATCCTATGCTTTCTGTACTGTTTTTCAAATTCCACAGTGTTAGCTTCAGTGGCACACTTGAAAAGATGGGGCCAAAAATCTGGGCCAGAAGACCTGAAAGAGCCCCTCCTAAAGCTCAAAGACATAGATCTCTACTCACTGCTCCACTCTTCAAACCCTACCTATATAAAAATAAAGGCCTTTTAGGGACCTACCTATTCCATAAGACTAATATGCCTGGCAACTAAAAATTACATATCTACCTCACATTTGCTAACACAAACACAAGGCAACACACACATAACATAGTCAATGGAAAAAATAAGCCCATATAATAATCTCATCAGGTAAGGAAAAGAATCATAGGTGGCAGTTACTTGCCAAAATACTCATGATGGGTAAAAAAAGCATTTGGACCCTTCAGAGATGGCAGCTGTCTAGGAATATAAAACCAGTGCAATGACAATGATTTAGGTAACACTAGAAGCAGCATCTCGACCTGTATACCCTGGTGGTAGCCCTTTGTTTCTTTTAATGCATGATAAAAAACAAGGAGCAGAGGATGTTGTGATGTTACATTAGGGACAGCACTGACCAGCAGTGAACCAGAAAAATAAAATCTATCACTGTTCTTCGAGTATTTGAGCAGTGACAAACTGGGCACCACCAAGGAGCAATTTTCATCAGTGGAATCGGGGATCGCTGTGGCCTAAACAGCACTCTGTTACAACAGCATCAGAACACTACCAAGCACCTCCATCAAGAATAAACAGAAGAGTCAGCACATAAACTGATGTGTTAGTATTTAAAGATAGTATGAAACCAGCCAGAGGGGGAAGGAGTAGAAATAAACTCTAACATCATGGAAGTGAGCAAGCAGGTCACTTTCTCAAAACCCCTCTTGGAACACAAGCATGTTACAGCCCATGTAAATTTGCCAAGACAACAAAGAAGGTTTGTTTATGAGTATACTCGTCTCCAGTTAGGATTTTTTTTCCACACTGTAGCAACAAATCCACCACCTCCCTACTGCTAACCAACATTTGCGGTCAGATTAAATCAACTAAGAACTATTCCTATCCCACTTACATAAAAATTCCAGAATTGTAAATCAGCCTTTTTAAATTCATTTTTAATCTGAAAGATCCTCACTTCAAAAAAAAAAAAAAAAAAAGGCAAATCAAGTACTAAATCCAGTGTGCTTCTGCAGTGTATCCTCTTCAAAAGGCTATCCACAACCTCAGCAAGAACTTCCAGGTAACTCTTTCCCTTGATACTTCATAAACGGTATGAACAAGGAACCCTGCTGACTTCTACCACATACCCCAAGGTGATTTTTCCTCATTACAGTTTTAAATTTCTCAAACAATTTTCAGGCACTTAAGCCCATTTTCAGATTGAGGCAAGCCAAAACACGAGATGTCTAGAAACTATTTTATAAGAGCAATAATAGCACAGATATCCTGGCCCATTAACTAACACTGAAAATAATCCAAAAAATAAAACTCAGACTCCTCAGGATTATGCCCTCTTGAATAAAAAGGTTGTGGAAATTGGATTCTACCTCAATGACTTTGGTGCCCTGCAGCTAATTCTCACTAATTAAGACCTAGAATACACTAAAACAGGAATTCAGAATGATCAAAAGATATGATACATGTTTATAACAACTCCTGTAATTATTAGGAACAAAAATATTGAAGGTTCTTGATGACATTAACTCACAGACCAATAATTAAAGGCTACCCTTCCAAACAGGTCTGAAATTTCTGAGAACTCATAGTCAAATAACTTCATGATGAAGCCAAGTCTTAGTAAAATACATTCAATACAACCTATATTACCAAGCAAGCTGGAAACCAATCTGTAAAGTCAGAAAATATTCTGACAGGATTCTGATGAAAGAAAAATTCAGCACATCCTGCCTTTATGAACTGCTTTCCAGATACTGGTTCCTCATCCAACCATGTTAAGAGTCTCAAGTCCTGAAGCCCTGAACACGCTGATGCAGCTGCACTCACCCAGGTTCCCTTAACACAAAGATGTGTCCCACAGGTAACAGGGCAACAATTTGTAACAGAACCCTAGAATGGTTTGGGTTGGAAGGCACCTTAAAGATCACCTAGTTCAAATCCCCCTGCCATGGGCAGGGATACCTTCCACTAGACCAGGTTGCTCAGGGTCCCATCCAGCCTGGCCTTGAACACTGACAGGGATGGGGCATCCACAGCTTCTCTGGGCAACCTCTTCCAGTGTCTCACCACCCTCACAGTCAAGAATTTCTTCCTAATAAGTACGCTAAATCTACCCTGTTCCAGTTCAGTACCCCTTGTCCTATCACTACCTGTCCAGGTACCCAAGATGGAAGCCCCAGAGCCAAGACTTCTCTGCTGAACTTGTGTCCAACCAAACGTGGGAAATGAAGAGCTGTCCAATGTTACAGCAAATTTCAGGTACGTAAGATGCAACTACAACAGATTGTATTTTTTTCTGCATATGCAGCCACACTCTGATCACCACCACAACTGCAGAAAACCCCTTGCCTGTCCTATGACCTACAAGGAATGTAATCCAGGGATGACACAAAGGCACACTAGACAGTAAAATGCAAGACTGTGCAAAGAACTGAGAGATTAGGTTTTCTGTCAGTTTGTCCCTTTACATCGCTCTTCCTTGAAAAATGACAGTAAACTCATATTTAAAGCTGCACTACATTTGATCCAATATAGTGTATGTAACACTGAGTACAGATTCCTAACAGGCACCAGCTGAACACGCCTGGTTTGCATGATCTACTTTTAACTGTCAGATGCAGACAACAAGCCCACTGGTTTTGTCTACAAATTGCCACCTACTCCACATTTTCCAGCAAAATACTGTGACAACTGGATGATCATCCTCTGCGTGCTCCTCTTCTATAAATTCTATTTTAATCTCTCTCTGAGTAATTTAATTTCATCATTGGTGATCATAAAAAAATACGTTTCAAACACATAAAAATACTTTTCTACAAGTCATTTAAAAAGACAACTTCATAATCTCTACCAGGAAAAAACAACATTAAAGCCAAGTAGCTTTTCCTTACTTCTTTCTACCCCATAACAATACAAGCTTTCCTGCTCCTCATAACACAATCACATAACTTTGACATCTTTTTGCTGACTCAGACAAAAATTCATCACAAAATATAACTCAGGTTCACCGGTGACAGAGGAAGCTCCTGAGAACCACAGCCTAATAAAGCTTTCCTCCTTGAGGGATGACAGCAGTCTCTCCCATATGAAAGATTTATTTTTATTTGATATTGTTAAAGAAACATTCACACAGGGCACCTTCACACTAGACTTTACTTTCAAGAAAACCAGTTATAAGGTCAAAACATAAGTTGAAAACCAGTTTTTCACGGGCATGTCTGGAAAATCTGCAAGTGATTTTGGTAAAATCATTGTATCACATGTTGGTACCCTGAGGATTGACCACCTCCTTCTGCAGCTGATCTACAGTGGTCAAGACAAAAATTTTCTTCAAAGTGAGCAGTGTAATATCACTCTAGCAAAAAGGGAGTTGGTTGAGTGTACCAATCTATCACGAAGAGCTTCTTTGTTAAAAAAAACTTTACAGACACAAAAGAGAACATTTCTTAAATTTATGTATATAGCTACTGCTGTATCAAGAACTGCTCAGTGCTATAAGTGACCCAACTTAAAAGCCTGACAATTGTCATCCATCTCACATGTATTTTGTTTGATAGAGACTGACATGTAACAGTGACCTATGTTAGAAACCACTGTGTGTATGTGGTCAAAACCAGAGGAGAATCATGACTTGGGAGATGATAATTTGCTTCAGAGTACTCCTATTTGAGACACTCTGAAATCATCCACTGAATCTGGAAATTCTGACTGTTATAATGCCTACAGACTAAAAAAAATAATCTATGGATCCTGTGAAATGTATTTATTTCTTGGCTTACATACTCATTTTGCTCCCTCTTCCCTGCCTTTACAAAACTGAAGAATGTCTGCAGTGCAATACTAAAGATCACTTGTTGAAAGCACGACTACAGAGTTTTCAGTACCCAAGGAAGCCTGCAGAAACCCAGTGTATTTAGAAGCTGCTTCCTTGCTATGCCCCTTCCCAGTGACATCCCAGGCACTAAAATACGCAGCTTATTGTCTGGCAAAATAAACTTCACTTTATGATGAACATTTCTTATTCTCCAGGACACTAGAGCTTTAGACTAGACATCATCATAAATACATGCTGCAAGTGTCTTGCATATACATCCACACACACACACACTTTCTAGGAGCATTATCACCATTCCCTTGATTCAAATACAATCCTAACAACAGAAAAAGAGAGATCTGACAAATTTTCAGGCCAATCACACAGCAGTTAATATTCAGAGAATATAAAAAGTTGTTTTTTCCCTTTTCTTGAATACTGCTAGTGATCATATGACTACGACACATCTGCACAGCATAAGGATTTCTCACTTCGCCTCTTGCACTAAGGTAACACGACCTGCTCATGATGTTACTGGCATTGTAAACCTCTCTAATGAAGTCTTTTATATCCACAGTGGGATGCATAAGTAGCAAAAGTTAACAGAGACTTTAAGGGAAATTATTACAGAAACATTTAAGACAGTTGTACAAATTTTTATGAATGGGCATCTTTTAACCTTGTAGACGTAGCTGCCATTTGAAACTATTTCAGAGCAGCAGGCTTTATCAGTCACATAGCTGAGCTCACACAGATATCACAACTTTACACATGAGTAATATCACAAGTTATATCAAGAAACTGTTTTATGGACATTTTACAGGCACCTGGATTTTTGGTTTTTATGTTGGATTTTTTGGGTTTTTTCCAGTGCAAGAGATCTAGACAGTTTATATTTGATAGGTTGTTCATAAATTATACCCTACTGCTGTTTGCAGGTTGGAACTTCTTCCCACGCAGATTTCATTTTGTCATCAGACTGTTTAATTCTGCGCTTATAAAAATGTCATCCTAGTCATAAGGGAAGAATTAGACAGCACCGTCTTAAGATTTTCTGCACATACTGTGACAAGATGCAGATACTGTGATACTAATATGCCAGTAGAGTATATCAGCTCCAGGATCAGGCCAATACACATGCTGCTACTGAGCTGTGGCTTGCTGTTTTCAAAAGTGCAATGAAATCATAAAGTAATACAAGTTAGTAATACATTAACTGCATTACAGTATTCACACTGCTACCTCTTGATATCATAGCCTGGAATACATTAACACACTGATAATATCCAAAGAGTACATTAAAAAGTATTTTGGAGCAAAAGGAGTACCAGCTTCTATATTATCTCCCAAAATAACATTCTAACTGTGTGAAAGAACTTATCAGGAGATTCTAACCCTTCTGCATGTTGTGGATTCCACAGCCTTTCTAAAAGACAGTGAATTTCCCCTTAGGACACACTTCTAATCAAGTTTTGTGAGAACATATTATAGATTTTTTCCAGGTATTTTATCCAACATACTGCATGATACACGAAAAATCTCTATATGGAGTCAGGGGAAGATAATTTAATTACATATAATATTTGAATACTCACATATGTTATTGTATTTTAATTTGTACAATAATTTGTAAGTTAAATAGTTTAAAATGTTATCACTTGAGTAGTTTATGGAATTACTGCTGATGTGTAAAACATTCAGTTCTATGTAGATTAAAAAATGTATATTTAAAATGTATACAGAGTACTAGCTAATGAGCTAAACAGATGGGGTTGTGTATTTAACTTCACTGGAAAGTACTGAAATAAAGGAACTAACAGCATTTGTGTAAATGAAAATAAATCTCATGAAAATCTGAATGGATTTTCCTTTGTTAGACAGAAATTTGTCCTTGGCATATAACTATGTATTATAGCCAATGGCTGTGATTTGCTGACATGTCCTGTCAATAGTTATGTCTCGGCTGTTAAAAAACAGTAAGTTTGTACACTTAACTCAATACCAGTACAAGGGTTTCTGCACAGACACTAATTTACAGAACTGAAAAAAGAAAAGCAAAAAAAAAAAATAATGAATCTCAGTACTCCAAGAAATGTATTTTCTCAAAAGTATTTCTTTCAAGAAACCGTAAACAAATTAAAGTGGAACTTAATCCCAGTACTGATCCTTCACATAAGCCCTTCAACCTCATAGAAGCAGACATCCATGTCTGGTTACATCCATGGAGCCTGTATGGGACCATTTTTGTCTTTAAACACTCAGTTATGCAGATCAGACTGCAAGCTGAAGGCTTGAATCCATTTCATCATAAATGATGCTGGTTTGAATGGCAGCTATCATTAAAATGCCAGGCAAAGGCACAGGAACTACTGATTTTAAATAAAACCTATCTATTTCTCTGTTAGATTCATTTAAGAGCCTTCAAAGTAAAAAATATTTCCACTGGTATTTACTTTTCAATGCTTGTGCCACTCATTTAATATACAAGACATGTTAAGTTTGGACAAGAAAGCTGGATGCTTCATTCCATATTTAGGGTAACAGCAGTATCTTCATTTATGAAAGGCATTACCCCAGTGTTACTATTTCTTATTTAACTTCCATTATTTCACAGAGAAAAATGTATTTTATATCAGAGCCAAAATTAAATCAAACTTAATCCCAAATTATGCTAAACACTTAAAGGAGTTTCGATAGATTAAGGCCCACTCCATCAAGCTGCTCCATACAGACAGGTCTCCATTTGTAAGAGCCCACACAGCAATCCTTGCTAGAGGAAGACGCTAGAGATTCCAGTCACAAAAAAACCACCAATGTCTTGCAGCAGATACAAAAGACAAACCCACCATGCTATTCCCCAAATTAGTGGAATACAACAAACACTTCCTCCCCATAAGTACATTTTTATATGTTCAACCTAAATCCATACACTAACAAACAATACCCTTAGCTCCACTATATTTGCAAATTTACATTACTGAACCTGTGGTGCAAAGAACGTATCTAGAAGTGAGCTAAACTCTTTAAGATGAGCCATCATCATATTTCACTAGAGTAATATATTATTAGCATTCTCATAGTTCAACTCTAACATTACTGGTACACAGAAATTCTCAGATGGAAGTACGAACTTCCAACCTCAATGGTTTTACACCGTCTTTAGAACGCCCGCATGCTCCACAGCGCTTTAAATCCTCATACAAATAAATTTGTACACATCGAACTCAGAGGGAAACCACCTTTTGAAAAACTACATAACAATATTCCTGAAGTATATGTTCCTTCAGGTGAACAATTCAGCCTGCAAGATAACTTTTCACATTCTGAATAATTTTTCTTGCAATTTTTTTTAATCATTGTGGTTCTTCAAGTAGCTACTTACCCACTTAATAGTTTGAGTTCATAGTCCATTATATTAGGGATTTTTCCACAAACAGAATATGTTTGCAATACAGTAGACATGAAGCACACATGGACAGGACAGACAATAACAGACGCATAGATTACATACACATCTGTTCTCTCAGGTCTCAGCCTGAGGAGCGAAGACAGAAGTACATGTGCACATAGCAGCCCAAATGCAAGAGATCAGCCTCATCTTTTTTAGCTTTCTTCATTTATATGAGCACACTAAGTACAGGTATACTTGGGGAAGAGGGGCATGCAGACATCCAGAAAAAACCACACAGAAAACACTTTTGGAAACTGAACACACACATACATTCAGTTGCGTATTCATGACGAAAGGCCATGACAACAGTTTTCGGGAAACTGCAATTGAAAATTAATTTTGTTTTCCTAAATTACTGCAACAAGAGCAGGCTTTGCTGGCCTCTCCTATGGATGTGTCTGTATCCTGTACCAAGAGCCTGCAGATCCCACGAGATCCACAGGAAAGCAGGCCTCACATGCTCCAGAGCTTCCGGTGCAGCCAAAACTCCTGCAGATGACAGCTGTCACTGGACAATGCACAAACCCAAACACTGGAAGTGAACACTGAAAAACCAACATTGCCTGAAGGTATGCAAACTTTTCACACAGCAGGATGAATTTTAAGTCTCAATCAGACCATTGGTTTAGCCAGACTGATTTTGAGAACAGCACAAGAACATCTGCAAGAATTGATGCAGGGTAGTACTGTTTTTCTACTTCTTCCCTTCACAAGGCATATTCACCAAACCCATGGAGAATGGCTACAAAATTTGTACCACTTACAACAACAAAATTGGATATGGGCACTCGAAAATGTTGAAGCATGATGGGTGGGCCCAGATATACATTCCTAGCAAGCTTGTAAAGTACTACTGACATTTGCAAATAAACACAAACAAAGCAACTGAATTCCTATTCAAAAGAAAAAACACAGTCTTCTGTCATTTGTCCTGGCCAGTGGCAAAGATGCTGCTCATCAGGACTAAGACATCTCTCCCACCTACAACTTCTTGGACCAGAATGTCACGTGTATGCAGACAGAGATAGGTCATGCTCCAAGCAGACTTCCAACGCAAGACTAAAGTTGTGATCACTGGATTCCACACATCTACCTTCTTTTTTATCATTCTGCAAAATCTCTCACAGCTGCCCTAAACAATTTACAAAAACAAAGTGATCAGAGTGATGATTTATGTTTGCAACATAAATGTCTTCCCTTTCCATGAGCCAGCTTAATGCAGACGTTGCTGCACTCACCCCAGCTGAGGTTTGGCAGGAATCGGGGGAGGAATGATGCTGATGAGTGAAAGTGTTTGAAGCCCAACTAATTTCTCTTCAACTCCTACTGGTCCCCCCTGCTCTCCCAAGCCACTTCCAGCCTGGCACTTGTTAGCAGCTCCCGACGCTGGGGAAAAGAGGTGCCTTGCAAAAGCTTCCTCCGAGCAGCTGAGAGGAGACTCTGAGAAGGTTATGCAGAAATAAAACCAAACGAAATGACTGTTCGCAGGTCGGCACGCTTCACCTATCTTACACCGGGAACAATGGAGAGGCGGGCAGCGGGAGGATACGGCCCGGGAGGACGGGGCCGGGGGGACGCGCTGTCCGTCCGTCCGTCCGTCCGTCCGCTCTTTGTCCGTCTGTCAGGCAGCCCCGCTGGCCCCATCCCCGCTGCCCCGGCGCGGCCTGCGCGGCCCCGCGGCTCCCGGCCGGGGGAGCGGGAGCAGCGGGAGTAGCGGGAGCAGCGGGAGGCGCGGGAGCAGCGGGCGGAGGGCGCCCGCCGCCTCCTCATCCCCCGCTCCCCGCCG
>VZTE01002525.1:163545-245118 GCA_013397775.1 Eulacestoma nigropectus
GGGCGGCGGCGGCGGCGGGGGGAGCCCGGGGGTAGCGGCGGCGGCGGCGGCGGCGGCTCCTTCCTGCTGCTCCGCCGAGCGTCCGCGGGCGGTGACAGCGACACCCGGCCAGAGCGCCGCGCGCGCGCTGCACCACGGGAAACGCGCCCGGAGGACCGGCGGGACGGGAGGAGGAGGAGGAGGATGAGGATGGGGATGACGGCGATGGGGAAGCGAGACGGGAGCCGGGAGCCCCGCCGGGGCTGCGGCTGCTGCCGGGGCGGGCGGTGCCGGGTTACGCGCGGGTCAGGAGGCCGCCGCGGCCGTGGGAGCGCTGCCCGTGTCGGCCCCGAGCGGAGGCGGGGCGGGAGAGACCCTTCGGGCATCGGCCTCGGCGGGGGATGCCCCCCTGTGCCCCTCGGTGTTGTGCCAGCGGCTTAATGCCCAGCAGGGCCTCCCGGAGGCGAGAAGGCCGGAGCGGCCGCGGTCTGTGTCAGGGAGAAGGCTGAACTATCATAGAATTGTGGTTGGAAGGGACCTCTGGAGATCATCCCGTCCAGCACCCCTGCCCAGGCAGGGTCAGCTGGAGCCGGTGTCACAGGAACGCGTCCAGGTGGGTTTGGAATGTCTCCAAAGAGGGAGATTCCACGACCTCCCTGGGCAGCCTGTTCCAGAGCTCTGCCACCCTCAGTGTAAAGAAGTAAAGCCTGATCTGGTTCCCCACTCCTGACGCGTCTCTGGGGTGAGGCCCCGCTGCAGACTGCCAGTGGCATTACAGAGGTGCTGTCCCTCGGACGCTCAGGGCCTCCAAGTCCATCTCAAAGTCCCGAGATGAGTTTTCTGCACCATAATCTCCATGATAATGATGTTCTCCATGACCCCGCACAGTAAACTATTTGGAGAATCGCTAGAGGCCAAATCTTAAAACTCACGCCTTCCTTGGACTAGCTCTCCGCCCAGACTGGCTGTACCTCTGCAGCCTGGGCTATCGCTTGCACCTCTCAACTTCACCACTCTCAGGGGTTACCAACTTTTCCACGTTTCTCTAAATAAAGTCGTTCGCCCAGCAACGCGCTTAAACACGTGCGTACCTCAGTTGCTCTATGTCATTTGCGTATAATTAAGCATGTGCTTAAGTGCTCTGCTGGATTGAAGCCAAGATCTGCATAAGCTCTGTTGGGTAAAATTTACCAGCTTCGCTGGGCTTAGCTCCGTGAGTCATTCAATCAGCAGCAGCCCAAAGC
This sequence comes from Eulacestoma nigropectus, assembly GCA_013397775.1. NCBI lineage: Eukaryota > Metazoa > Chordata > Aves > Passeriformes > Eulacestoma > Eulacestoma nigropectus. The sequence continues at coordinate 164,769 of VZTE01002525.1, forward strand.
TTTTTGCTACAAGCTTAGTTATTCCCAGGCTGTCCTACAGGATCACCCTGTCTCAGTGACGAGGCTTATGCCCTTCACTCAGGTCCTGTTAGAAGTGAGACGCATCTGCCTGGTGAGTCAGCTGAACGTAGGGTTTCGAGTTCCCTCAGCGAGGTGCATTAATAAGGTTCTGCACCCTCACGCAGGTCAGAGGTTGTGCCATCAAGTTACAGTGCAATAAATTGCATTAAGAAGAGAGTATTAATGACACCAGGACCCTGATGAAGGACTGCCCTGACTTTGTGCAATAAGTACATTTCAAAATGATGGTGTCGAGTATTCAATCTCTATGAAGGAGTTAATAAAATGTAGCTACATTCCATGCAGTCCTCTACAATTTTACACAAATACAAGAAGTGTCATTAACCTGCTTATTGAATAAAATGGGAAACTTTCATTTCAAAAACCAGAGTTTTAGAAACTGAGGGAAGACGTACTTTTATTCAGCTTTGATTTTTTTTTCCTTCAAAGACAATTAATTTGGTGACTACTCAATTTTCTCTGTCAAAAAAAATATCTTTTGAATTGCATTAAGTCTGAGTTGGGAAGCTCAGCACTAAAACCTTATTTTAAAACACACTGAGGAATTAAAGCTTTCTGCAGGGTGAGCACAAGTCTTTCTCCAAGGACACATCAATTGGAACCTGCTTTTCAAAAAAATTTGTTTGGCAATTAACAGTATAATACGAAGAAGAAAGACTGTCTTGTATTTAATGCAAAAAAGTAAGACTCAGCATATTTGAGTGCTGTTCATTACTCTCTTATCATTCTTCTATGACCTTAATCAAGACATGTTCCAATTTTCAAATGTCAGTGTGGGTTAGGGTGCAGGCTTTTGCATTGTTTTAAGAGGAATTAAGCACCTATAAATTGTCAAGTTCAGTGAGACTCTTACAGTGCTTTGTTCATGTGGAAGTCCCCCACACCAGGATAGAGGTGGTGAAGGGACACATCAGACCCTGGACCTCTCCCTCACATGTTTTCAAATTATGGCAGTTACTCACCAGGTCACCGAGCTGTGGCACTGCTGTTCATATTACTATTTGGACACATATTTAATACGGTGCTGTTTATTTATTAATATTAGTGTTTTGACATAATGAAATAGAAAATAAATAGATAAACTCAGTAGCTTGAGAAGCTTAAAGGAGCATTTGCATTTTGACCTATATTTTTTTTCTTTACAGTGCTCTGTAAATAGCAGACAAACTCTGCTTTTCCTTAGGTAAAATAATTAATAGTCTTTAATATAGTCTTTCCTCTCCCTTCTGAATTCCAAAAGTTGCCCACCCATGAGAAACCCTCTAAAAGGCAATGTGTGTGCAGCATGGAGCACAGTACATTTCAGTTTTAACAGGGCTAAGTAGTGGAAAGTAAAAAGCACTTCACCTTCCTGCGTTTTTTTTGGGTTTTTTTTCTTCTCTTATCTGTGTAAATCTAGAAACAAAAAAAATTAGGAAGCACAAATAGTTTATGTATTAAAAAGTGGCTTTGGGGAATCACTGGGGAATATATATGTTTTAAAACATCTTAAACAGAAAGTGGCTTGAGAAGTAACTGCACACATCAAGCAGAACCACCACATTTGACCTCCTGCATGACAAACTGAAATATTTAATTCTGAAATTTATGCGTCAGGCCAGTAACTTCTACTGAAACAGCTGTTGATCTGGAAAGATCCAGTCTGGGAATTTGAGAGAAAAGTCCACCAGTTATGTACGCTTTTGAGATGGCCTCATAGTCTAGGTATCAAATTCATGCCTTCGTGTTTGTCTGCATTCATCAAGCCTGAGCTTCTAATTATTCATTTTAGCTATCAGGCTTAAGGACTGTGTATCAGGATTTTTAACTCTATTTTCCAGGTCTTGCTTAATCCTTGTAACTCTTTATAAATCCCCTTCCAGTTTTTCAAAAATTATTTTTTGTTTGTTTGAAAATACTCAGTGTGGGCCTACTGCTCAATCATGTAGATCACAGACAGCTAAATCAACAGGCATCAAGTGGAGATTTTTTTCACCCACCAATATCCACATCACCTTTTATCTGTGCCTTTAGGAGTGATGTACAGAGTTCAGTGATGTGACCTGTTCTACTGACTCTGTCCAGGCCAAAGTTTCCTGCTGCTTCCCTGTCCTATGTCATGTAAAACAAGGATACAGCATGTCCATCTTCTCCACTTCCTCCTGCAAATGTCACAATTCACAGTTAACCATCTTATTCCTTCCAACACATACAGTTGGCTTCTCTTAAGTAAAAAAAAATAAAGATTTGTTGGACTATTTATGTCTGTATGTGGTTACAAGATCAAGCCAAAGGAAATGTGAAAAACAATCTGCACTTCAGCAATCAATATTTTTACTGAGTATTTTATAATGTTGAAAAAGTGTTGAAAAAACAAACTGGAGATGATCAGTGAACAGTTCATGTCAGTAGTTTACATATGGAGAGCACTGCTTGAAAAACATTTGTGTTCTCAAAATAAGGTATTTTCAAACGGAAAGTTCAAATCCAAGGTAAATCCAAGAGAAAGCATGAGGTGTTAGGGTGTGGAAATACACAGTTCATCTTCCCAAGCAGTGCTAAACCCACCTTTTCTGTACTTGTGGAATCATCAAACAGTTGAAGTTAATAACTTCAGTGGAAGATGAGAGTAACTTGACTTTCAGAGATTACAGATGTCTTCTCTGCACCCCACTCCTATTATTCTTCTTCAGTTTCCCTCCTCCCCTCCCCTCCTTCCTTGTCCACAAAGGTCACTGTAGCCCTGGTTGGTACCAGGATGTGCCAGTGATAGAATGCATGGTGCTTCAGAAATGCCTTGGTGAATGCGTGACATTTCAGCAGTAGATTCAATCAGGGAACAGTTGTGCTGAAAGCTAGAAAATCACCTTCCATCCTTTTTTTTCAATTGGAGTATTTCACCAGGGCTTTAACTAGCACACATATTCAATGCAGAAATGTAATGAGTCCATTGTCTGAGCATCAAGTCGTGTTGTCTGTAAATTGCTCCTCTTCATTTCAGCATCCCTGGTGGAATTTGTGTTTTAATTATTTAATGTTTTTTAGAGCAAGCTTTCAATTCATGATCCCACATAAGCCTGACTCAATAGTCTGCCTTGCCCTATATTGCTGGCAGATCAGGAATCAATCACAATGCTACAGAGTGGCACAGTGTGCTCCTCCTGACATCACCAGTGCAGGGAAATGTGGTGGTATACAATGGCTCAAAACACCTGGGCATCTGATGTTTGCAAACAAAAATAATTATGGTCAATATTGGTTAGAGGGTGCATGCAAGTCACCCAGCTCTTTTCCTTATTTCCAGAATCTTTTCTGTTCCCAAAACTGTTTGCAGGAGAGCACTGTTCCACTTCCACCTGAGCCCTGAAGAATTCTTCATATCAGATTAGTTTCTAATGCCACAAATATGCCTGACTTGACTCAGTCATTTATTTTACGATAATACAGCAGCCTGAAGTGCTTTAAAACTTGAGGTCAAGACAGCACAAAAATCCCAGAGACAAAAAAGAAAAGTTTAATGAAAGATATACCTGTCTGAAAAAAAGAAAGATAGCAAGGCAGCATCAGTCAGGGTGGGCTTGTGTAGACACAAGACATTCAGATACCTGTAATACGTCTGGCTTGGTCCCACATGGCATTCCTGTAAAATTAGCTTTATAAATCTCTAGACTAAAAGAAGAGAGGATGTTTAATGTCCCATGCTGAGATGTCTAATAGACAGAAAAAGCAACAAAAATGATGATAATGTAGTACTTGCCTAACACAAATTGTCAAATGACACGAGACAGAACTTAAAGAACCAATTTCTCTGCCTTAAAACACAAGTTATAAGTAGAGCAGAAAACCATCTACTCTTAACTTAGATTGGCAGCCTACCTAAGACATTTAAGTTGAATTAACTGCAGATAGGAAAGCAAGTGGGCCTTAAACCCCAGTGTGAACACTTTAGGATTAAGCCTTTCAGAAATAAATGTAAAGGAAGTGAGGGATATTTTATCTATAAAAGAGAGAACGTCCACACAGGGATTTGGTGGGCTTTAACTGTTGCAATTTAATGTCACACCTTAATTCATCTTAATCTTTCCCATGTGTCTGTCCCACTGCAGCTGAGTTCTTTAATTTGAAATATTATAGTGGATCTAATTTGAAAGGCAGCATTAGCTGAACCATTAGCTGAAGGCTTGTCCGGGTGGGGAGGTTACTCAGTGATGAGTAACCAGCTACTTCATACCAACTTTGTGTCAATGCTCTTGGTTTACATTATCGTGTTGTAGGCTGCATCACACCACCTTGCATACACTGAGAGTTTGTGCAAGCCAAGTGCAGCATTTTAAATTCAGATTCACACCTCTTTACAAGTCTAACATTGACCTGATTAAAAGCAAGACGCAAGATGTGCAGAGCAGGCAGGACATCGGGCTCTGATGCAGTGGTAATGATGGGAGACCGATACTTTCCAACCAAAAGTTCAAATGGGAAAACATATATTTAAACTTTTACATATATATATATATATATGTATATGTATATATATATATACACACATATATATGGTATGTATATATTATATATATAGGCAGGGGTCTTGGAACTAGATGACCTTTAAGGTGCCTTCCTACCCAAATCACTTTATGATTCTATATATTTAAGCCCAAGAGGTTGTACATTCCCGGGGTTACAAAGATCAAGCCGTTATGCCAAATGAGATGTTTCCATTTTTTTTTTGAGCCACTTGGAGAGCCAATAGAGTATAGAAATCTGAATCTGTGAAAGCCAGTAAAATCTCTGATTTCAGTTGGCAGTGAAGGAAGGGGAAATGAAAAGAGCACAAATGGACCTTGAACACCAGGGAGAGATTCTAAAAGGCTGGAATTGGAACACTATAAGCTAATTGCTCAACACAGCAAAAAAAGGAAGGGTTTTGGGTTTTGCATAAGAACATAATAAAAATCATAGTGTTGCTCTCCCATTACGGGTTTCCTCTGGTACTACTCTCAAAAATTGCATCAGAATGAGGAAATGTTGAAACAGGACAGGTTATTAAATTCTTAGTATTACATAGAGCCTGTTCATGACTGTCAGAAGCTGAACCAACAGGGCTGCCATAAATTTATTAAGTTAATCAGGCCCCAGTGGGGACTAAGCAAAACCTTTGAGGCCTCCAAAAAAGCCAGATGAATGGACAACATAATGGCCAACAAAGTTCATTGTATCTGCATGAAGTTCTGAATTTAGAAGAAAAGGCAAACTGCTAAGATCCATTACAAATGACAAAAGGCCAAGGTACAGCTGGAGAGGGGGGTCTTGGCAGAGAAAGGCAAGAAGGTAAAGTTGTTGATAAGTTACTTTCTCATGTGTCTTTCTCGTAAAATGAGAAGTGAACTGGATGAAATCTCTCTAAGGCCAAAGCAAGCAAATTAAATGCTACTTGAATGTAGTTATGACTGATTTTTCTTCCAAAACACAAGGATACATTGAATGGAGATGATCAGGACTTGTACCAGGCTATTCAACAGGAGGATGAGGACAGGTAAATTTTCAAATTGCACAAAGCAGGAGATGGCCCAGGTCCGGGTCTAGCCTCCTCTGGAAGAGGATGGAGAAGAAGATGATGGAGTTCAGCTCAGTAAGGATGGAGAAAAGACCTGAATCTGTGGCTGAGCTAAAGGACAGCCATGTTTCAGAAGGTGGTTTGATAGGGAAGTGCAGTTGTTCACAAGCTGGACATCAGCTGATGTGCGCATCATGCTGTTATGTATGACCTGGCTTAAGCCTTGTAAGACACAAGGGAATCATTTCCATTCAGTCTGCACAGCACAGCCAAGAGTTCAGCCGGGCAGGAAAGATATGGCCCAGTTGGAAAGGTCATTAGGAATGCCAAGAGATCTAGAAAACCTGACCAAAAAGGCACATTTTCCCAAAGAGAATGATAAAGGGGGAACATGATGAGGGTCTTCAAACCTGTAAGAGGACATCGCACAGGCAAGTGGAGAAAGCTGGCTTCCCTGCCCTCAGGAGGTATGTAAGATACAAATTTTTACCTTCAGGTTAGGTATTTTGCTGTTTTTCTAATAGCAAAGGTCACAAGCCACTGGGATGGCCTATGGGGCTATGGTGTCAACAGAGGTCTTTAGGAACAGTTTGCACAAATATACCAAGAATGCTTTAAGAAGTAACCTAGATCATGGCCTTTGCCACCAGGTGCCACCCAGCTTTGTTTTTTGTGTGCAGATAAAGTAAGCAAGCAGATAAAATGGGCTGAAGAACAATAAAAAGATACAATATCTTGACATACATCTGTGGTACAACTTCAAGCAGACTGCTGTGGTCCAGCCATCTCCAGCCATCTCTGGCTGGAGGAACTGCAGAGGATTCAAAGAGCAGCAAGTAGGATCAAGGGTATGGCAATTCACAAACGATTGAAAAGATTTGGATTATTATCTTCAGAGAAAAGCAAGGGAGACAGAATAAAAGTACATGAAGTAATGTCTGGTATAGAAAAGAAATCAACAAAGAAAGAATACAACAAGAGATTAAAATGGGGAACTTCTCTGCTATGGCACATCCAAAGCATTGGTGCTAAACTCAAAAGGATTCTGAAGGAAAATATCTTGCCAACATGGGTACCTGAGGCACCTTCAGGTTTATAAAGAAGTCTGTTTCCTCTTGCCTGACATCAGCCCTTTGCGCCATACCCTGTGGTTGTACCACACTCTGTCACAGAATGGGCATGAAATGGGCAAAAGCAGCCAAAACCCCGAAGTTTCAGGTATTTCTCTTTTTAAAAGCAGCAAAGGGGTCAAAAAGAAGACCTGCTTGTTTCCAAGAGGTTGCTGTTTATCCTGGTAGGTTGAGACTGGCTGGCCATGCCTGCTCATCACTGAAAGAACAGAGGAAAAATCTGTTCCAAGCATTCTCCGTCTTAGATATATCACATGCCCTGAGCCAAAAACACTGCTTTGCCCTAAAGCAGTAACTTGAACAGACTTTGTAAAGTTGTGGCCTTGTTGTCATCTTAAGAGAACTCAGTGTGTGTATCAAGGAGGTGCCTCTGTGTGTCTGGCTTACCCAATAACGAGCAAACAGTGACAAAGGGTCTCCAACTCCCATGACAGCACTGACTACCTAAAAACAGAAGGACAAAGGTCTTCAGTGCTGAGTCTTACCCAAAGTTAACTTAACAAACCTATTTATTACTGAATAACTCCAACCATTAAATTTGCAATTATCTATACATATCAGCTCGTGCCTGTGAAGAACTAAACTTGGAGGGGGATCCATTTAAGGACACATAGAGACATCAGAAATCTGAGAGACATACCAGAAATATTGACAGAAATTTGTTTGAAACACAAAGCAAACATCAGGAGACCAATTTCTGTGAAGGAATGTGGTGCTGTGTGTAGGCATTAAGAAAAATGTGACCTTTGTAATGCTGATACATCACACTATTTTACACACAGGGAGAGATCCCTCCTCAGCTTCTCTCCATGGGTCCACTTTGATAAGGAAGGGATGCTGCACATTATATGGCCTCTCCATGGGTGGCAGCAGTTGTTTTTTAACATTAGAGCCAGTGGTGTAGCAACACCAGCCTGTTTTCAGCTGACAGCACTGATGCAGTTTTCAAACTGTACACAGCTTCCAACGAGCTTGACAGAAAAGCACCGTCTCTCCTGGTCCCCTAGAGCATCACATCTGATGTGGCATTTGTGAAGCCCCTTTCACACTGACATAAGCCTTTAGAAAGTTTTGGTGAGGACTAACTGCATCCTGCCAGTTAGACCCTGCAGAAGGAGAGCACACCCTCACACTTCCTGCCCAGGCAGATTCAGAGAGCCTGAGGGCGGTCAGGAGGTTGGTCCGTGTAACACCAGCTCAGAAAGCTCCAGAACAGCAATTACCACCTGCTTGGGAAATCCAGGGAGCTTGGCTAAGCCTTGGGGACAACGTGAAATGAGAGTGGTCAGAAAAACGTCAGAACAGTTTGAGTGTGGGCTGGGGATATCCCAGACAACAAAGGCTGTTTGGTAAGATCTGCTTTCCATCTGCAAAGCAGATGAGAGTTCAATGCTGAGGATAATTTAAAAGTCAAATAAATGGTTTAAAATGGCTTGTAGTAAGTAAAACCATATTTCTTTGTAAAGTAAACTGCCCTTGTTTGCTGAGTGGATGTATGCACACCAAGCCAGACAAGCAGATGAAGAAAAACTGGTCTCTGGGTTTAAGGAGAGACTTGGCCAGTCTGAGAGGGGGTGCAGTAAAAGATGGAAGAAAATATCCCATCAGTGCTTCAAAGGGCAGGTGGACAAAGATCTGGTGGTGGATGAAAGCACGTAACTGGAGAGGACAAATGATGACAGTGGATTGCAAGGTAATGCACTGGATATTCTTCTGGGTCAAAGCATTGTCTCAAGAAAGAGGCAGCTTCCCTTCCCCACAGCCCCTCTGGTGAGCTGACAAGGTTTGCAGAGCTGCCAGTGGTTGTGCACTAGGTCCTAACTGCCAGACGAAGTTAAATCTCGATTTTCAGAAGCCAGAGGCACAGAGGAAATAGACCCTGATAAAATATCTAGCTGATAACCTTGACAAAATCACAAAACTAAATAAGTAAGCAGAAGTTGGGGGTTCTGGGTAACTCATTGAATACAAAAGGGCAAACCCAACAAGGTCACCCCAGATCCATATATCTCTGGGGGGAAAATAGCGTTATTTTAAAAAATATCATCATATTATCAAAGACTCCTTATCAACACCACTAGATTCAAGCTGACAGGCTGAAATCAATGCCAGCTATTGGAATATGAAGGCATGATAAAAGGCTATGACTTCCTTTGAAAAATGTGTATTAAGATGTAGATCAAGGATACTTTCATTTTGTCAGCTTGGCCATTTTTTGATCAACTCACTTAGCATATTTAATTAAAGATATGATAGTCAATCTCATTTCTAATTGCATGCAAAGTGACAATATTTTGCGGATTGGTTCCTGCTTGGGAAATGTGTCTGTTTGTAGTACAGCCCACTTATGTACTAAAATGGCAGCTTTCTCTCCACAGTTTACAGAGACGCTAACGAAGCTGGAGCTGTCAAAAAATAAAACATCCTCTGCTGTAGCTGTGCATACTAACAAGTAGTCTTAATGCTGGTGAAATTTTCATGCAGAAATCAGTAAGTCAGTGTCCTTAAAAAGGAAGAAAACCAGGCCTTATTTAGTGCCAAAGTAGACAAATAAAATAATTTGTTAGAAAGAGTGAAAAAAACCACAAAGAAAGTTCAAAATACCATAGAATGTGTTATTGAAGAAAGTTATGTTGGTAATACGAAAGCTAACTGAATCACAAATAAAGAAAATAAGTAGAAAAGTGGGGTTTAGCATAAGGTGAGGCAGCATCAAAATATCATATGCAAAAATAGCAAACAGGCTGGGTTAGAACAGAAAGAGGACGTTGCTGTGTCTTCACCACAGAAACGCTGATCATAGGCATATAAAATGGTTAATATTGCAGCTTCAAAGTTTAGTCTAGTGAAAGATGATTTTCATAATAGTATCGGGACATGTCCTTTGAAGCTAAAATAGAAAAAGGCAAAGGTACAAAAATTTCAGTTGCCCTTGCAGGAGCAGTATCCTGAAGCCAATGACAAAGACCAGCTGCTCACAGTTAAATCAGATCAAAATTCCCACAAGGTAGCAGCTCAGGGTGTACAGCCCCCTAAAACACAGAACGAAAAAGCACAGATGATGTTCACTGTTGGAAATTGTTAATAGTCTGAACCCGTGAAATTTTTTAATACTTCAAATCATTCCTAACTAATTGGTATTTTGGTACCACCAAAGAGGTCCTGCTGGAACTGAAGACCTGCTTGTGCTGGACACAGCCGTCGAAAGCACCAGATGTCTGTCCGTCCTCAAGTCTGTTAAAATATGTGAAGACACAACCATCAACGGAAATAAAACATTCTCTATCTCTCGTTGCTGAATTTGCACATCTTCTCACCATTCCCTGTAAGATGTCTATTTTTTATAGCTGCAGACAAATGAAGGAATGTTAACCTTAAATCACCGCAGCTCGGGAATGTGGGGAGGAGAGAGGGAGTGCAGGGAGCTGCTGTGATCCTTCCCTGTGATCTGCCTGACCCCACCCCAACCAGCAGCTGCTGGTAAAAGCACCACCTTGCACGGTCAGGCTGTCCCTGTGTGTTTGCATAGTTTCTAGTGAGGGTCATGCATTCAGTGTCCAGAAAAAAAAAAACTTCTTTGCACAGCGAAAGCTTTTTCAGACCTATTCTGTAGTAGCAAACCAGCAGCAACACAGACCACTACACCTAAAGGATTTGTCAAGTTTTGCTGATTCATCTTAGATAAATTGTTCCCTTCTCCCCTCAGTAGATCTTAAAGAAATTTTCATCAGAGTGTGAAAAAGAAATCTCAGTCACCCTCTAGAAAATGACATACTGGTCATCAAACATTGCACTTCCTGTAATTGCCATCACGTTGTAAGAGCAGTCACACTGGCACAAATTGCAGTTTAATTGTTCACAAAAATACTCAGACTACACAAGATGACCCATTTGATCCCAGAGCTGGCACAGCAGCCAAGCCTTGGAACGTGCTCACAAGCCCTGTTTGAGGATCAGTACCCCTGAGTTGGCTTCAAAACACCACAGCAGCTGTCACCCTCTGTGCACTGCTGGATGTGCCCAGGCCCTGCATCCCTCCCTTGTTGTGTCATCCGCCCACCCACAGCTCACCAGCATTCCCAGCAGATGGGAACTGGTGCCATGCAATGCATCCCTTCCCTGTAGCCTCCATGCAGATGGGCACTCCCTTGTGCAGATGGTCCTGCCTGTCCCCAGGCTCCCTCCCAACATCTCAAAGCCCTTAAATCGCTCTTTAAACTGCTTCCCCTCACAGACACGTTTCAAACCACATCATAGCCCACCAAAAGCTCCCACAGCAACCCAGATTTCTTCCCTTGGAACCTTTCTCAAGCTGGAAAAGGTGGGACAAGATACTGCCTGCTGCCACACCGCTAAGCACACTAACCTGTAGCTGGATTTTATTCTAGACCCCTTCCAAGATTGCCTGGCTTTTCAATTACCAAAGAATACAAACAGAAAGGATACATCAAGCAAGGCACCGGAGATGGAGTCACACCTGCAGCACCTGCTTTGTGGTGTGAAATAAAAGTGCTGACAGTGAGCATGAAGCAGCCTAGAGCTGCTACCTGGAGGAGCAAAGCACACGGAATTTTGCAAGGAACAAGGTGGTAAGAAAAGCAGAGGAACCAAGGGAAAACAAAATGATGACCCGCTAGCATGTGCCTCTTTGGAGATGTCCAACTCCATCAACCAGCAGCAGTCCAGCCCCAGTCAGGCACAACATTCTCCTCACCAGGATGGTGGCAGTCCCTGCTCTCCAGTGGATCCAGAGAGCCACAGCAAACAGCAGGAGAGCCATGGATAGCTGAGGGAAGGAGAAGCCTCCAGGCCTGTGGGTTGCACTTGACCACACTCACAGGAAAGGAGGCTCCCGTGGCAACTGGAGTGTTTTCCAATCAGTCACACACTTACCCTGGGAATTACCGTATCTGCTACTGGAGAGCAGTGTTTGAACAGCTGGAGAGCAGTGGGAGGAAGAGGTTATGAGTAGCTGCCATCTGCAGCACAGCAGTCCCAGAGCAGAGCAATCCACACACAGAACAAAATATGGGTGATCTCAGCCCAAAAGAGCCTTATCTGCCATGTCATTATTGCCAGCTAGTCACATGCTTCATTGCACAACCTAAAGTAGCATCCCACAACAGATTTTTTTCCCTCCAAATTCACATCAGCAGGCACCAGGCACTAAACTGGTATGAAATGCAAGTTTAGGGGACCATGGTACACAGAGGGAACTTGCCTTCAGTTTCTTTCCTAAAGCAGACAGGCCACGGTGGCCAGAGCACCAGGTGGTTTGTCTCTCTATTTCCCCTTCCCCCTCCCATATCTTTTGCAAGAACAGGGAGCTTTGCATCTCCCCAGCCCTGAGGAATGCTCCTGTGCATTCCCCATGGAAAGGTACCCAAGGAGCAGCAGCCCCCGTGGAGGAGGACCCTTTGTGGAAACTTAGCAAAAGCCGATTTTGTTTGCAGTGCAGAGGAGCACAAGTCTGAGCCCCTCTTAAAACAGTGTTTAAGGATGCCAGCAAGTCTCAATGAATCTCATATTGGCATTAACATCCATAAATTACTCAGACATGACTGAAAGAGGGCAGAGACTGCCAGTGTCCTGTTCAGGGGATGAGCAGAGGAGACACAGCCTTGGGAATGTGCAGCTCTGCAGGCAACACAGCCACCACAGGTACCACTTGTGCCCATCTGCCTTACCCCTGAGCACAGACACCCCCAGCAACCAGGGGCAGCCTTTGCCACAGCCCTACCAGCCCTTGATTTTGTGAATTGCTGGCAGCTAAATCCATCTCTCTTCTTTTCCTTCTTTGTGCTGTCGACACCCAAAGCAAAGGATGGACGTGGCTAACTACTGTGTCCTCATCTTTCTGCAGTGATTTCCAGTTCATCTGCCCCTAACCTACATCTTGGCAGCCTGGCCCAGTGATACATCACAAATCATTTGCATCAAGCAGACCCATGGGTGCGTTGCTGTCAGTAGATGAGCTCCTTCCAAGTCCCAGGATTTATGGCTGCATCCAAACCACCGGTGCCGTGGCCAGGATGGCACAGACTCAGTTTTGGGTCCTTCCACTGCTCTAAAAAAAGACAGAAATATTAAGGATGAGCAAAAGACCATACCACAAGGAAAAAAGGAGATAAATTATCAAATCAGGGGGAAAAAACCTAAAAACCCAAAACCAAAGAAAATGAGGGCTTGGCAGTAGCTGAGGTTACACAAGAAGAGGAAGGGAGGAAGAATCTCCTACTCAGCTGGAGAAAGTCAGCACAGAAGAGGCTGCAGGAGAGCAGAGCACCTTGACTGCACACTCTCTACCCTGAGGTGTTTTGTTTGTTTTTTTTCTAAACAGGAGGTACAAGTCCAGGCTCTGCTCCTGAAGATCCTGTCAGAGATGGTGCCCAGCCAAATGGGAAATCCAAAAAGAGTCTCAGAGGAGCTAGAAAAAAGCTTTGTATCTGGAGCCATGTATGATAAAAAAAACTCAGATCAGTCTGCTCCAAGCATTGAGCATTTGGATGAGGGTAGAAGCATGATGGCCAAGATTTGCCTCTTCTCTGACAGGTTAGCCATAAACAAAGAAGTTATTTCTCTGATTTTAACTTTCCAGGTCCAGAAATGGAAATAGTTTCTCTCAGAGACACTGTCCAGTAGTAAAAAACCTGAGCTGAAGGATTTTGTTTTCATCATTAGAGCAAAGACAATCTATCAACTTGCAAGGCAAGGCCAACAGCAAGTGGCTTTTCTTGGGTTTTAGATGGCTCTTTTGGGTTTCTTTTTTGCTGTTGTTTTACATTTATGTCACAAACCAGTCTGTCTAGCAAGCATCCCTTCCCTGAGAGTGCTGGCAAATAGCAGAAGTGGTTTCTCCTCCCCTGCGTCCCCCACCACGCCGAGTGCAGCATACCAGCTGTCATTTGCAAACACTTATCCCGTAACAGCGACTGCCGCTCGGGGGGCTGGGGCTTCCAGATTTATTTCCATTCCCAAAATTCATGACAAGTGGCCTGATTTGCAAAGAAAAGCCAAAGGCTGGGAAAGAAAGCCGAAGAAGAAGAAACACAGAAACAATTGTTCCCCTTGTGAAAAGCATGCCTTGAATCTGTCTCTCTTTTTTGCCTTTTTTCGGTCTAGGTTTGGGGTTCTCTGCCGAACCCCACTGGACCAAAGGGCCCTTGTCAGGGCGAGGCACAGCGCGGGTTTGCCTGGCGCGGTCCCTCCCGGTGCCACGGGCGGTCCCCAAAGCTGTGCCGGGGCTCCCCCGCGCGTGACCGTGACGTCAGCAAGGGTTTGTGCTAAAATGCCGAGTTTTGGCGGAACTGGCGAACGCGCCGCAAACAGCCGGGAGGCAAACAAAGAGCGGGGCGGCCGCGGGTGGCCCGCCTGCGAGGAGGGCCGGAGAGCAGCGCTGAGCCCAGAGCGCCGCGGGCGCGGCGGGGCAGGTACGCGAGCGCTGACGGACGCGGCAGCCGAGATCGCCTTGCGAAACCGCGCACGGGCTGTCGCTGCACCCCGCAGCCTTCACACGGTCCCCCCCGGCTGCACGGGGCTTGCACAAGAGCCTCCGACCCGAGGAGCGACGCTGCTTGGGCGCTGCCGGTGCCCGGAGCTTGCGAGCCAGCGCTGCGATTTGGCTCCGGCGGGAGCAAGCGAGCGCAGGTACGGACAGGATTTATTTTTCCTGTTGAAACACATTCGTCTGCAGATTAGCGGCGGCTCTGCGCACAGGGAGCCCAGATACCACCAGATGACTCTTCCCTGCCAGCCCGCAGCCATCCCGAGAGGCAAACAACACCCATCTCTCGAGCCAGCACCTGGCTCCTCTGGCATTAGTCCTGCGCTCCAAGCAGATAAACCCAGGTGTCGGAGGGACACTGACACTGACCCGCAAACTTTTTTTTTTTTTAAGCAGAGAGTGAAAACAACACCTATAAGACAGGATTTCCTTTTCCTAGAGAACAGCAAATCTAGTGTTTCTGGACCAAATCCAAGAAGGCTCTGTAAAATTCCCAGTTTCTAATTTTTACCAACAAAAAGAGGCCATAGCAAAAAGCAAACCCACAGAAATCCACTGCCGCTTCTGTTCCTTATTTAGGGTAGACTACGTCTCAAATCTAATTATCTCTCTGCAACTCCCTGTGCAGTCAAGGCAGACAGAGAGGGATCTCCAAGGAGCAATTCTTTCAACCTGCCCGAAACACCTACCTGGGGATGTGACCGGCTCTCTCTCACACCCAGCACCCAGGGATGCTACACTGAAATTACTCCAGATCCTGTCTTCTGGGACATGCAAGTCAGACTGAACTTTTACACTCAGCAGAGCAGCTTGTCCTTCCAAATATTAGCCTCTTCAAACACCTGGAGGGGAAGGAACATCTTGGGTGTGTGTTGACCCAAGGGACTACAACAATGGCACAAACAGTCTGCAAGAAGAGGCTAATTCATGGCTTGTGCTTTATTTTCCCTTCTTTCGCAATCTAGTAACTGGATTTAGCGTTCCCATACAGCCACGCAACAGTTTGCTTTTCCATTCATTGGATCCAGGGATGCCCCTGTTCAGGGACAGCTGTGAGACATGAAAAGGAAATGCCAGTGGAGGAAGTGCACCTCTTGCCTGCTGCAGTGTTCCACATCACTGTGCTGCAGCAGGAGGGGTTCCTCAAAAGTGAATGCTGGTCACCTTGCTACAAGAAAATCAGTGCTTTGGAAGACAAGCATTGATGCAGCAGCTGAAGAACTCTTGGACAACCCAGCCAGAGAGGACTTGCCACTCGCTCTGTAAGGAAGATGGGGAAAAAGGGAAAAGTGACTGCTGGGGACATGGTTCATATCAAAGCTAAGCAAGAGTCTCTGCAGTTTTTAAACATGAGACAAAAGCGCAAAGCACTGTTGGCTAGAGACGGAAGAGGAAAGGGCAGAAAGACAAATGGTGAGAGACGAAGCACGGCTGGTGGTGCTCAACACAACCTGAAAGGCAATCCATGCTGCCTGAGAGCTCTTCGGTCACTGCAAAAAACCACACATTTCTGGAAAACAGAAGAATGTCCTTCAAGGGACACAGTTCCTGCCTCTCTAGAGCCAATATGTAAAATGTAATTAAGCTTACATTTCCAGGGACAGCTAATTATGGAGCCACCTGTAAAGAAGCAGTGCCATCCCTGCCAATGTACATCCCGGGAGGCTGGGAGTGTTGGTGAGGAATTAGAGGACTCTGCACAACACGAAGAAGGAGATAGCTCAGCAACATTTACTGAGACCCTTTCCATCCTTAACCAATGGATAGGAAGAACAGAAAGAAGTCACGGGTGCAATCCCATTTTAAGTGAGAGATCAAGGTTTTGTGGCTCCTTCTTCCAGTGGGAAGGCTGTGTACTCTGGATGGCCACAGTAGGAGCCACCCCAAATTTCTGAGCATCAGGCTCAGGCAGACTAAACAAGTTTGTAACGATTGAATCAGCATGAAGGGAGGCTGAAGGGAAGCAGTTATGGAGCGGGAGTGTTCAGAACAAAAGCAATGAAGGAAACGGACCAGCTGCCTGCACTATGCCACGGAGTGGGTAACACGTAAAATCAACAGTTACGACACATTTGCAGGCACAAACTTAGCACAAAGGTGTTACCAATACCTGGTGGAAAGATTCACATGCCAAAGCATCAACACCAGTGGAAAGGTAAGTGACAAGAGAGGAAAGGTTCACCCTCTGGCAAAGGTGCCGGGAACCACTTTTGAACCAACAGCCCTGTCTACCTGAGCAGGCAGCTCAGTCTGCCCAGGACACCAAAAATTGCCACCTCACCCCACACAGGCCACTCTAACCTGAGGCACCAACTCTCAGCTCTGTTGCTCAAGACCAGGGCTCTGGCATCCCACGTGTTGTTCCACAGATGGAAAAAGTAACCCCAACTCAGCTGCCAAGCTGAGCCATCTCCTGATCATGGCAGATTCATGTGAAAGTCAGTCCTGGAGGCCAAATTTGTAAACACACTCTTCCACCAGCTGAGTGTGTGTTTGCCAAGCATAACCTTATCCAAACCTCCAGCTGGGCTTGCAGAGCTCTGGTTTCTTCCCTGTGCTTATCTCCAACCCTGCTCCTATTAACAGCTGATTTCCCCTCTACATCCTTATCTGCCAACTCAAAGAGGGATGTTGCAATACAGAGGTTATTAGCTCCTAAAGGCGGGGTCCTACGGCTGCTCACCACCCTCTGCTCCCCTGAAACCAGACAAATCCTGTCAGCACCCCCGAACCAGGAACCTGCTGCCCTGTGACAGTCCAGGAGCACCTCCATCAGACCCAGCTCCCCAGTCCCCTGTGTTTGCTGGGAGTCTGAAGCACCGCAGAGCCAAAGCCATCCTGCTCCAGTAACTGGGCGTAGGGAGGAAGGAGAAACATCACCTGGATCAAGTCGATAATTCCCCAGGACCATCTGCCAAGGACCAGCACGGAGGCGTCTGTCCTGCCACTCACACATTTGCTGGAAAACATTAATTTTACTTATCATCATCACCTTCATTTAACTCTAGCCCAGGAAGCTCCATAGTGGATGTCAACATGAGAGAGAAAAAGGAAATGCTTTCAAATTTAAAAGTAACATGAAACCCAGCAAACACTAAATTGCCTTGTAATCGAAATCATTATATTTGTTGGTAGGAAACAGAAAAAGCCCAGCTAAGCACTATGTATTTAGCATTTTAAAGCTAAAAATAGCAGTAACTACATCAGCAGGGAGAAGGAGTTTGAACAGAAAGTGAATGATCACCAGCAATTATTTCTGGATATTTTAAGTAAGTGCCCTGAAACTGAAAAAGGCAACACATGTTCAAATCCCTGTCTAGGCTTACAGGACAAATATTACCAGGGGAAGTATTAGGTAAAGGGGAGGAATGCTAAAGCCAACCATAAAGAGAAATTAGAGGTTAGGAAAGATCAATTATCTTTAAGGAAGAAAGATGTACTTTGGGAAGATATAACACTGAGAATGATTTCAGATTTTGAAAGGAGGATTCCTGATCTCCTCTAATAGTTTGGCTACTCCTAGTTCACAAATGAGTCCACTCCATCTGTGAATATTCCTGACACCTTACATGGTTCAAAGGTTAATTCCTCACTTTCATTCTGAGATGTCAGAGAGTCAAACTTCAGCAACAACAGAGTTATAATGTAATAGTGTGTTAAACTACACAAGAATATGCTTTTCACTTAATTTAGGAGGATGCCAAAACCAAACCATGCTCTGTTCATGCTCTTCATCATCCACAGCTGTGCCTTAGCTCCATCACGAGTGGATATTGTCTCCTGAGACACACACAGGGTGCAGCACTAGAGATTGGCTGCTTAAATAAATGCCTCTATCTCCAGATCCATATAGCTTTTTCTCAAGCTTATAGAAGTCTCAATATAAGAGATCTCTGAACCATGGATGTTGATTTTCAACAAGTCCTGGATTCCAGGAGAAATTCCATAAGTCTAAAAGAAGGCTGATATTTTGTCTTGTTTATAAAAGTATGTAACTTCAGAGACTGGATTACTACAGGCCTGTCAGTCTGAAACTAATCCCAGGGAAAAGAATAGTTGATACAGAGCTAAAAGAGATTAATGCCAATCAACATGTTCATGAAAAACAAATCTTGTCGAATTAATTTTCATTTTAAGAGATTACAGTTTCCTTGATGGAGCAATAGTGGTAATGCAGCAATCCACCACATCACAGCTTTCCTCACTCCAGTTGGGCCAGTCCTGCTCTGAATCAGAAAGCCAGCCTAGCATTCCTTAAAATATACTAAAATCTGGTCAAAGGCTTCGGGATGCAACTGGAAATGGGAACTCCTTGGGGAAGCAAGGCCCTGCTGTGTTCTCCCATTGGCTCTGTGCTGGTCAGAGTCTTTATTGACAGCCTAGACAGTAAGAGCATTACTGAGACCACGGGTGAGATGGAGGTGGAAAGGATTAGGGAGCCACTGGAAGAAGAGGAAGCTGTGCTGCTGGGAAGCAGTGATTACTCACCTGATGGAAGCAAGGAGCAGGTCAGTGGTAGGCCCTGCATGGCTCCAGGCAGCCCCAGTGTGGTCAGGCTGGGGGAAGAGCCACTCTGAACCACAGCAGGAGCACCAGAGGCAGCTTGAGATGAGCAGGATGACCGCGGTGGCTATCACAATCCATGGAGGAGTGCAGGGAATGTCACACAGGAGTGGGAATGCTGCTGTGGCTGTTGCAATGCCCACTCTAGGTTGGAAAATGCCAGATGAGGGGTATGTACAGCTCTGTCATGTGGCCTAGGAGGGATCTTGCTGCAGCTCAAGGAGCTGCAGGCTCTTTCCTGCTGCCCTCTGAGCATCCAGTATCTGTGGGCCATCAGAGGTGAGCAGGCAGAAGCCACCAGCACCTCACTTGGAACCTAATCAAAATAAAGGAGACTGGAAATAAAGTCTATCCTTTTGGCCCCAGGAACAACCATCATGAGACTTGGCCTCTCTGCCACCAGAGAACACACACTTCAGAAAAACCTCATTCAAAGCAGCACTGGGGCAGGGTGACTTTGCCATCTCTTACACAGGACTGCAGCTTGCACAAGTGGTCACGGATCATTCCTTCTGACTGTGCAGCTGGCACCGCATCCATGCAGTTATTAAAAATAAATAAATTTTTAAAAATACTGCTAGCTCAGAAACCTCTGAATCCAACTCAGGGCAGTGTTTGTGCAGTGTGAAAGGCACCCAAGCTGCAAATCAGAGTGTAATACACTATTTTATTAACAGCAACCTACAGCAGGACACAAACTCAGCACTAAATCCTGCATGGAAAACTGCTCCAGATTACCCATCCCTTTGTATTTAAGCTTCCATTGCACCATGGCTGTTGCATTGCTCTTGTACCTCTGCAGGGCAGGAGGGGAGAAGGTGGCCTTGACCTCCCTCCCGCAGCGGGATCCCGGCTCCCGGGCCCTGCGAGCTCCTGCTGGAGACCCACCAGAGGGCGGTCGGTGTTGCCTTTTCCCTCCGACTACACCACTTTCCACCTTTGCAGCCCGGGGAGCCTCACCGCAACGTCGCTTTTTATCTTTTGCGGCCACTTACAGCTACTTTCAGAAGAGAATGTAATTGTTGTTGTCACATGCCACAGATACGTACAGATAACAGAACATGTTTGCTACAGATGAAAAAGCTCTTTCTTAACTGGAGTCCCTAGGATGTTGGTGGAACATGGGACGGCCTCTTTTAGAGCTGCATCAGACCGCAGGCCCCCACATCGCATGGTTGATTATGCTGGTGTTTATAGGATTGGAGTGCCCACAAAGTTTATACTGGGTTTTTGAAGACTGAAGCTTCTTCTCCTCTTTTATTTATTCAGAAAGGTGAAAAACGGCATATTAAATATAGACACAAAATATTAGACAAAGTAGTATCTCCTTCTGAGCTATGTTACACCATTATCAGTGTTGAACTCAGCTTCAAGAAACAGTAAGTTTCAGTCAGATACTATCATTATACTACCATTAGTATTATACAGCTGCCTTTGACAGCTCTTGAAACCTCCTTCACCTCCTGCTTTCATCTTACTCACTTTTTTGACTTCTCCAAAACAAGGATGACAGTGCTGTTTTTTGCTTCTCCTGCGCAGGCCAGCCTGCAGGTACAGAAGCCTTCCATCTGTTCTTCTCTCCCATTCCACCACCCATCCCATTTCTGCTGTCCTTCTTCCCTGCCTCATCTCCTTACCTCCTCACCCTCTTGTGTATCTCTCCTCAAAACCTGTCTGCCCTTGTTTGCAGCTTAACCCCATCCTTACCTGTCCGAGCATGGCCCCATCTCTCCTTACTTCCAAATACTCTGTACTTCCACTATCTGAAGCTGTTTTCCTCCAAAACAACCCCAAATCCTTTCCAGTGTGTCTTTGTTTCATGTTTTAGGTATGCTCTATAACCAGTCAGAGCAAAAATATTCTCTTTGAAGAAAATACAGCATTAGGAAGGCCAGTCTAGGTAAGCTATTCAAAAGCAACCGAAAGGCAGCCAGTAAAAAAAAAAAAAAAAAAAAAAAAAAAAAAAAAAAAAAAAAACCAAACAAAAAAGTTTCTTCTTTGCATTTGACCCTTCAGAAAGTCAGAATCACAAAATCGTTTTGATAACACTGTATCACACCAGGAAGCGTCAGAACACAGCAGCCAGACTATCACAATCCTTTGCTTACGCAGGAACTTGAGGCTCTCCAGACTGCCCAAGGTACCCACGGCAGTGCCATTGTGAAGGGGAAACAGGTGACCCCCGTTTCAGCTGGGGGGACAACCAAGCCTCTGCCACCCAAGAGAGACATCTCCCTGCTCACAGCTGCAGTGAGCATCCTGCCTGCCCCAGGAGCCGCCCACAGAGGGAATCAGCTCACACTGCTTTCTGTCCTGCACTGCCAAGGGTCTCTCAGGAGCTGGACCAAGAGTGACATCCTTAGGGAGATGCCCCTGCCTCAGGAAACACAGCTCTGCTGGGGAAGCAGGTGGGAGCCCACCAAGCAGGAGCAGACAGGGTCTCATGGCAGCAGCAAAGCAAGTGCTTACCAAGGTGACTGACAGTGCTTTACTGGTGACATACAAGTACTTACATTTCACACCAAGGCCTGCGGTCTAAGTTTCCCAGCTCCCATTCCACTTGCTTCCTCTCTTTGCATTATTTCTAGAGCAGCCCTGCGTAGGGATTTTCATCACACATTGTGCCTCCCCACAGAGCTCTGCAGGCAAATACAAGACAGAGGCACCAGGGATGGGCAGAACAGGAGGCACAAGGAAATATGGATTAGAGCCCTGCCCTGCCACTGTGTGACAAGCACAGGGAATTGAGACAACTTCCTTCCCTTTAGGCAACATTAGAAAGTGTTTCTTGGTTCTTGAACCAAGATGAACAAAGTAATTTCCGTGGCAGGGAGAGTGATACAGGAAGATATCCTGAGCTGCAGTGCTCCCCCAGTCCAGCCAGCTGCTCTGGGACTGCAGCCTTGCTCTGCTGGCTCTGCTGTGTGTTTGGCCACAGCCAACACTTTCCTCTGGCTCACCTGCACAACGCAAGCTCCTCAGTGTGGCTCGAGCTCCAAGATTTGCTCTGCGCCTGCCAAGGTAGTCCCTGCACACAGCTGCCAGGTTAACACTGCTCGGGCTGACGTGCCAGATACTGAAATAATACACTAAAAAAAGAGAGTTCATAAAACTCTATCTTTCCATTGCAGTTGGCTCCCTCACCCCTGCTATATTTCAGGAACAGACAACGGTAGCAACTAAAACGCACTGACGAGACAAGGTCCTGCTAGTAATGGGGAAGGTCAGAGATAGCATGAGCAGTGATAATCCACCCAGCAAAGCTTCCTGGCACAGAAGCAACAGGATCAGCAGATCAGATGATCCAGGCAGGTAAACATTTTCATATACAAGTCTTTTGTCAAGATTAAGTTAAAATGTTCTTCCTACCTGCTACTATTCTCAAGGCCTTCCACCAATTTTTGATGTTTACTGGATAACTGGTGAAGTGGAACGAGTTACAGGAGTTAAATCCACGCTGTAACTGGAAAAATGCACAGTTTGCAATTGTACATCTGTCATGTGGGCTCTGTTACCCACATGGAAACAGCCACTAACTGGCTGGTTTCACCCTTAAAAAGTTGAAAAACTAAAAGAGGAGGAGAAACCTTCACTGGTTGCTATGATCCCAAAGTACACAGACCACATGCAATGCTCTTCTGGAAAGACAGAAGTAGAAGAAACAAAGTTATTACAAATTACCCTTAATTTGCCTTTCACATGATTTCTGTCAAATAATACAAACTGTTTTCAAAAGCATCTTCTCTTAACTAGACAGAGACATACACGAAATTCAGACAGCTGACTTACAGCAAGGATCTAATTTTGGCCTTAGCACTATGTTCCTCACCTAAAGGGGAAACTGCACAATTCACCGAATTATAAACCCAAATTTGGAGGCTACTTGAGAGCTAAGATGGACAAGAACCACTTTCAAGAAATCAAACAGCACTTTTCAGAATAGGAAAGACAGAGTTTTTTACAAAAAAAATACAACATAACAAAAATATCAAAGAGCAATTTTATTTCTTATTTGGCACAAAACTTACAAGAACTGTTTTGTTCCCTTCTTAAATTTAGTACAACTAGCAAGGAAAAAAAAGGCATACTAATACATTTAATGAGCTGTACAGCAAGTGACATGGAAGGAGGCACCAGAAAGATCTACCAAAAATCAAAGTGCATGAAAAATACCTACTCTGAGCGCCTCATGGTATTGTATTAAGGCACCACTCTTTTAGAAGGTTTACTGAATACATCAAGTGTGCAACTTCTTGGTTTGGAATGTAAGAGTCCTTCAGCCTGCATCAGAACCGGATACTGCAACCTGTGAATGGAACAATGTTTCTCCTTGTAGATGTTAAAGGAAGAGACCTCTTTGTGCCCAACATCATCTCTCAGCCAGGCATGTCACTGTCATATGCTTTGAAAAAGCCAACACAGGTTATCAGAGTACCAGCATTTTACTTCAGAGTTTTAAGCTGTAGTGTGCACCAGACCTATGCATTCTTTACAATGGTTTTATAGAAAAGAAAGGTTGAAGAGACGAAAGTAACATGAGACATACCAGTAAATACACTTAGATAGTTTTATCAAAAGAACATTTAAGGACTTTCTGGGGTATCTCTTAAAAAAAAAAAATCTGAGTAGTGTTATAATCCAAAATAATTAAATACACTTCTCAACAGATTATTACAAAGCTTCCTTCAGGACTAGCAATCAACTCTGACAAATTCCACGAAACTTCAGGAACTTTCAGTAAGGATGTAGAAAAAGCCCAATATTAGACAATGGTAAGAGATTTTCATAATCGGAAACATTTAATGCAAACCCTGTAACTGCAAATCATGTTATACAGGTGTGTATATACATACACACATACACTCACACACTGAAACATCATTACAAGGGCCAAACAGACACCCTGGTTCATTGTGGGCTCTGCACATCACCACTCTGAAGTATGACAGAAGCTGCACCAGGTTTATTATTTCAGCACCTTCATTAAGAACTATTTGTTTATGATCCAAACCACTTCAGTTACAAGGTGCCACAGGCCAGATTCACACCAAGTGTAAACAGGTTCCAACTGCATCTGCTTCTTACCAGCTTTGACTTTGGTTTTTCTGCTCAGCTGGATCACCAGTCTCCTTTACTTGCAGGAAGAAGTTTAGTAAGAAATCAATGCCCGTATCAAAACTGAAGTGGGAAATGCAGAATATTGTTATCAAACCACTGTACAACACCTCTACTGTAGAGAGTTTCAAACATCTCAGGAGTTTGAGACTGCTTAACTTGAACTCTGGAAAAACATATTTCTCTATGGACATGCAAAGGCATTTAATATGAACTCTAGGCATTACAATATTTCATTTTTTGTCCTCTTATGGTGTAGATCTTGAGAACATGACTGTGTGCCCCATTATAAAACCAAAGCACCCTTGAGCATTAAAAATTCTAAACAGCAAGGGTTGGAAAGAAGGGCATCTGGAAGTGATCTACACATTACAGAGCATGGTGTTTCACAAGTCTCAGAACAGTTTAGTTCATACTTTTTGGGATAACTTTCCCAATACCTTTGTCCCAATACAGAGCTGTAGTTTTCAGTAACTCTTTCACCCCTGCATTATTTGCTACCACATATAAAACATGCCACAGAAGTGGCAGTCAGGCCTAAACATTTAACAACATGTCCTTTTCATCCTTTATTAACAATTACATTTATTTCATGATTTGTATGTAAGTCATGTAGCAATATAACGTTGGTGTTATACACTGTGCTTCCATTCTCTGGCACTTGGAGGAGGAATTCATTTCCAGATAGTCACATCTTGCTGAAGCATTCCTTTGCATTTGTCCAAACCTGAATTCCCTTTTAAAAGAACAGTTAAAAATCAATAGGTGGGAATATACTCTATTTGCAAACCTCATCCACGACTTTCTTCAACAGAAGACTCTAAAAAGAAGTCAGATAGAACTGCACAGAAGAACAAGAAAGAGACCACATTGAAAATGGACCACACTGTCTATTGTATATCTATATCTATATCTATATCTATCTCAACATTAACATGTCACTGAGTTCAAGTAGGATGGAGTATGTGGGAGGTTTTATGCTAGTGACTTCCAATCTTCTGTGACTGCCATGTTCCCAGTTACTGACAGTCTGCATCTCCCCCTGCTGATAGGACAAATACATTGGGCCAGCCTTTCCCAAGCCACACATACCTTTTTGCACATGCTAATCTGCATAACAGCATAGCTTATAAGTGCCTCCTTCAAATCATGATTCTTCTGCTCTTTAAACCGTTCAATGTCAGCCCAGGCACTTTTCACAAAGTCTCTGAAATTAAAAGCAATTATGTCTGTTAGAAAGTGTTAGAAAGTGTTCCAGCCTCAACTCTGGACACTCAGCAGAGAAGCTATGTATGACAGAGTGCTCCATCTTTCAGTCAGTAAATCCAGTCCTGCAATTATTACGCATCCGTCAGTGTCCTCATTTTACAGCTGGCACCACTACTTAATTCTCCACCTTCTTTTTAAGGTTTTTAACCTAGAGAATCAGTTTCACAGGATACATTAGGATGTTTGGTTTGGTGTTTTTCCCCAGGAAGCATCACTGCCATAGAACTAGCCTAAGTCAGAATATACTTTTTCCCTTCAGATTCTGTGGGGGTAACTAATTATCTTTATGTCAACATTCAGCACACAACACTGCATGTTTCTCTTTCAATTGTCAACTCAGGATCTTCATCTCTTCAGCACGAAAACTCACTTGTTGTCAGGATGTGAGACAGTCAAGCACAATGAACATTTACAATGCAAATTTAACTTGGACAATTCAGAAATTAATTTTGTTGGTTTGGTGATGTGTAGTCAGGTCTCCTTAACTAAAATGGAGGCATATATCTGTAATTCATAGTTTCATTTGTGCTGGACTAGCGTTCACTTGAAAATTGCTTCCAGAGCTACAAAAGCACATCTCCAATACATCTGCCAAAATTATTAAGATATTGCATTTACTGAATGTCTTGTTGTTTTGAACTATTCATGAACTAGTCTTATCTTTCCAGCTCTAACGCTAACATATCAGGAGATACCACGTTTACCCCTTGTGTTATACAACAGACATGCTTTGACAAAATCCCATTGCTTTAAGAACTTCAGTTCCTATTTTTCATTTTTGCATACCTGAAGAAAATTTCATTAGAGCACCAAGAAGCAGTTACTCAAACACAACTCCCCAGACCTTCTAATCTCTTTCAAACAGGAGTAAGGTGTCCCCCATATGAGAAGCTGCAGAATAGGGGCTCAGGACCCTTACACATAAACCAAACTAAATACTGTATTTGAAGCAAATCAGCTTTTGAGTCTCAGCCTATTCAGCTGCAGACCTACAAGCCCACCTGCTAAATATATTACTAGTGGAACATAAAAGCATGCAAGTCAGCCATTAGAGTGGGCTCAGGAACTGGGAAAGTCATCAGGTTTTACATAAGCCATACACTCAGACCAGAAGCTAACTGCATGTACTGCACTTTATTTCACAACTTGCAGCTGACAGGAGCTTTTATAGACAGCTCATAAACACCAAGAATATATTAAAAACACTTATAAAATGCAAACACCTTCAAGAGCATCCAGTCAAGGACTTTTGCTAAGACAAGCCCTGTGTTTTCTTTGAAAAGCCCATTTACCTGCCCTCCAGATTTTTAGACTTCAGTTGCTCTTCTACTTCCTGTATCTGCTCTTCTAGAACCTTTATCTTGGCTTCCCTCTGCTCAGGGGTTTCTTGCCCAAACAGCTTGCTGGTCATCCCCTTCAGGGAGAAGGTTCTCACAGTCTATAAAAAACAAGGATACTCTAGGTTTGGGATTCCTGAGCACAGTCACAGGACATCAGGTGGCTTTTATTGGCATTAGTGCTTACTATTCAGCTGATTTTTTGCTTTAACTTCCATTTCATTAATTGATAAGTAGCTCTGGTAACTCAGGTTAGACTAAGCAAAGTGGGGAGGAGGTAATTTGATGTTCAAACACTTTAAGGCTGACAAAGGTGAACTTTCAGAGCAGCCTTCCTACTGAAGTAGGAAAGACACTAAGAGAAACAAAAGCCATAACGGCATTCCATAAAGAACATCAACAGATCCAAGAGCAACATTAAAAATTCTAAAACTGTCAGTTACCATTTTCAGATAATATTTTAGGTAATGTTATCTCCCATATAAAATGGACTAACACAACATACCAATAACATCCACTGTTCAAACAGCAAAGGAAGCCTTTCAGAATTCCCAACATTTGATCTTTAGGATAGAGTTGTCTGTGTTATTCTGCTCCAGTTATATTTACTGCAACTCTTTACTTGCTCAGTATTCAATAAAAGAAGTTTGGCACAAACAGCTTATGTCACCAAGAACCAAGTTACTTTAAACCTCACATGTCTCCAGCTCATATGATACCACTTCTCAAAAGCAGCAGCCAGCATGCTGGTGCCATTTAAATATCATTCCAAGTAACTTGGCTCAAGTAAAAAATAAATTCAAAAAGAGGCATCTTGGAGAAGAAAGTGGAAAAAGACTCACTCCTGTTGCCAGCTCCTCACACTGCTGTTTCTTAGATGTTAAGTCCTGTGCAGCCATTTCCAAATCATATTGCATTAGTTCATGCTTCCTGCAAACTGCCCTGAAAAGTAAGTAATGAAAGATCTGTCACGTAATATTTTGTTTTGCTACGTTTCCCTCCATTTACACTTTACAAATAGCATCATGTTTTGTTTGGTTTTGACAGGAAGCACCTCCAATTATTCATCTAGTCCAAATTCAACAGCCCTGTCACAGACTGCATAACTCTGCAAATGCCGTAGTTAAGCAAGCTTGGATCAAAGTACAAATAAAGTTCTTCGTACAGCAGCATTCTGCTCCTTAGACTCATTCCAAGACACACTCAGCAATACAAGCCCTACCACCTCCTTAAGGACACCACCGCAAAATAGTTTAATTCAAAATACATGACAGAAATATCACAGCTTTAACAAAAGCTAGCTGGAGATAGTACCTGTCACAGCAGCAATCTATCAGTCAATCATAAAATTCATCACTTTTTCTTTTTTAAACAACGAAACAAGAAACTGCTTCTAGACTCATATAGTGCCTTTCATCTGGAAAAGAGGAGTTTCCTCCGACCACCTGCAGTAAGTCCCAGTCCTGTGTGGGCTGATGATGCTACATCCGTACTCCACAGCCGGATGCGCATTCGTCTCCCAGGAGAGGCTATTAGTGCTCCAGGTTCCCACACATCAGCCCTCACACTTGCCAACCCAATCCTCTACTGGACCTCTCCAAGAGGTTCAGAGCCAGCCCTTGCAAAGCACAATAGCTTTAGGCAGAGTCTTGCAGCATAAAGGAATTTGCTTTTGTGTCCATGCTTGTAAGGGGTGACTGTTTGACAAAGACTAACGTAAAACAAAACAAGCAGTTGGTATTTAGATGCATAACGCGTACAGCAGATGAAAGTTGTAATGGCACTTTGAAAGTTCCTGGAATTTATAATGGCTGTAGCAGCTCTGCTTGACCCATCTCATTTGAAAGCTGGAGCTTTCAGCACACTGGAGCACTATTACACCAAAAGCCAAGGAAACAGTGGAACCAGAGGAATAAACAGTGTTTTCTTCCACAATATACAGATTTTAACATTTCTGTCTTTTCACTACTGATCAGATCAGTTCTAATTTGTATTGCCATTCACATGGCAATCAAATACAAGTAAGCAGAATAAGAAACAAGAACATGGAGACTCCACAACACTGAAATTCTCCCTTCTCAGACAACAGAAGAGGATGAAACATCAACATCACATTAGAGAAAAGGACTACAGCTTCCTTTTGAGCTCTAGACTTCTGTACATACCGCAGTGCTTCCGCATAGAAGAGATATTCCTTCAGCTGATCTGCATAGTGTTCCTCTTCCTCCAGTATGTCATCAATAGAAGCTGCATATCTAGTGAAAAACAACCACAGTTAAATGTAAAGCTGATTAATTTAACCTTTAAGGATACACATCCAGTAAACAAGGGAGGACACCTGTTTGACAGAAACACCCATGACAAACAGCAAAGAGCACTTCCAAAAAGGGTTTTTTCTTTGTTTTTAATTAAACTCTGAATCAGCTAATGTCAACATTCCTGTGGGCCTGCTTCTTTGGCTGTTACTACAATTATTCTTTTGAAAAGTACAAAACCTATCATAAGTCTCCTGCTGAAGAGGAGGTAACTTTTTTTACAGGAAAAAAACCCAATTTATTCCTTTTCTTCGGTGGACAGTCAATAGGCAGCACCAAGACAAAAAAAAGACGTGGTGCAAAAGAAATCCTTCAAGGCTTAAAGCATTAAGGCCCAGGAATACGAACACCACACCTTCCGAAAAGCAGATGCTGCTTTCATGGCTCATTATTCAGCCTGAGTACAAGATAACTCACAGTGGTGCCCTGAACACCACAACATTAAATCCCTTCAGCTCCTTCAAAGTCTATAGCTTTGTCTGCTGTGTAAGTCAGGCATATTAATTCACAGCAACAGGAAGTTTAACCCTTCTTTTAGGGAGAAATCTGAAGTACAAGGGCTTCGACCAAATCTGCAGCTCTTGCATTCAGTAAAGTTTTGTTATTTAGGCTGATGTCTCCTACAAATGGCAAAAAGCACTTTATTTTTCTAGTTGATACTGCTTATTTGACAGTATTTAGTATGCTCTTGCTAAGCAAGGTGACTGTCTTGGACACATTTGCAGGGACAGGCCTACAGCTAAGAGGTAACTGCACATCTCACTTGGCACGGCCACAGAAATCAGATTCCGCTTTAGCCTGGCACTCAGGGCATGTGCCACTGGAGATAACCAGGATGGATGAGATCCCACACAAATACCTTCATCTATTCTGCTAACTCAGTCTGGATTCTCAGCTATGTGGCAATCTCTCACACATCTGCAGGCTCTCTGAAGGGAGCATATGTCCATTCTTCTCTAGCAACCAGCACAACATGACCCAAATGCTAATTATAGCACCTCTTGGCTTTCAAGTTTTTGCAAAATCTTTGCATTTTTCCTTTTCTCCCTATGCCTCTCCAGTAATTGGCTCTATGGAAGAAGTGGCAGAGTCTCAAGCTGAAAGGGAACTGGTAACATGAATTTGGGAAAGTTTGCAAGTATGATGAGTTGTTTTGATGCTCTGTGAAATCAAAGACATGGCACATTCAAGAAAAGCCCTACCAAGGCTCTTGGTGATGAATAAACATAACATATGAAGTGGTCAGCAACAGCAGACCAGTTTAAGTAGAAGGGATAAAAGAACGGGGAGAACAAGAATTCACATTATGAATTAAAGTAAAGAATAAGTACAAACTGTTGAAAAATACACTTGTTCTAAAAAAATCCTGCAGCCACACAGGTCATAAATGGCTTACCCTATTTTAAGTTCTGCAGTGCAATAATTTTAGTATAGTGGTTAGATTTCTCAGGGCAGCAGATGGACCACATTTCATTTTCAAGTAAGATCTAAGTTTAGAGCAGTGCTAGAGCTCATCTATGGCAGATCAACTCTCAGAAAAAAAACCCATAAACAAACAACCAAAAAACTCACCAAACAAAATCTTACCTTACCAAGACAGGTTTTTATAATGAATTTGATTTGGGGAAAAAAAAAAAAAAAGTAGTCAGACAAGCTACATTTCTGACTGCCTAAACTTAGGCAAACTAGGGAAAGTGTTAGGGAGAAACACTGCAGTAAGTACTAAAGGTTCCTGACATGTTCTCACTCTTTGTGTAAGCTGTCAACTAAACCCTTGTTTTAATTTAGACTGGTTCAACATATAATGACAGTCTAGTTGATGCAGAGATAAAGGGTCACTCATTAGTGGAATAAAGCACAGAAGTCAAAGGTCTGGCATTTTTTTCTTTCATCTTTTAAATTCTAGTTATAGCCATTCACTCCAACTTTCTCAGCATACTCTGTCACTTTAGCAAGCCTCAACTTGTAATACAGCCCACACCCAGAGAAGCTTTGGGATGTCTTCTCCAAACATTTAGCAGTTATAGATCATACTAACCAATAACAACTCAAATGCTTAAACAAACATCTAGTAAAGACTACAGCATATGGGGCAGATAGAGAATAATTAAATTAGTTTTGAAGTTCAACATCTATATTAGGCAACCTTCTAGAAGTAGCTTTCTGTTGCAATAAATTCCTGCCTGATGTTATGGGAATGGTAAGTGAACTGGTAAGTTACACTTTAAAAGAGATCATAGATATGAGCCTTACTGGTAGGAGACCACATGGGTCACTGAATGAGTTCCTGAATCTCACAACTGCTGCTTCTTGCTTGATTGCCATCACTGAAGGATTACTGCTGTACAAGAGTGCCAGAGCAGAGGAGATGACAGACAACGAAAGCTACCTCAGACTCCATGCAGTGATTAAAATTACCCAGAATAGCAGTTACCCACTTCTATTACTCTGGATTTTTAGTCCTAACTGTGTTACAGACAGAAATATTAAATATTATGGATGTGTGAGAGGGTTCAACCTCCTGACTGAGAAGTGAGACAAGTTTCTTTTAATTGGTTATGCATTTCCAGGTGTGTGACACCTTGGTGTGGTGTATCTGAACCACTGAAAACCTACTTGTGATTCCTTAACTCCGTTATATTATACCAAGTTTTCATAATCTCTTCAATTCCTGCCTGCCGCAGTGGTGCTTAACACTGTATTCCACCCTTACTTCAATTATTTTTCTTCTGAAAGCAGAATGCATTCTCCATTGCTTTATTCTCACCAGAGCCCTCTGCCTTGAAAATATTACAGCTTTTCTTGGATGGAAACCACCCCATTAGCCAAAACACAGCACTGTGAATAAATTATTCAGAGGGGGTCAAATTCTTAAGGATTTGATAAAACCAGAATTACTCTGAAGAAGCTGAGGGCCTGGCTCTTCAAATCCTTCCACTTGACAAGGCCAGTAACAACTGACAACCTATTAACTCAACAACACCAGTAACAATCAGACAGTAGTACATAAGTAAATCTGCCCTATAAACTAAACCTGAGAACATTATTTCCACACAAACTGCACTTTTATCAGTAAAAATATTGCATGAAGTGTCAAATACCTTCCAGCTCTTGCTGGAGTTGTTACTTATCTATTGTGTGGGATTACAGAAGAGGTATCAGAGTGGTAAGAAATGCTGTTTCACTTGTTATATGTGACTACCTGAAAAGCAGAAGTCATGAGCCTAGAATACCACTTCTGTGAGCACTCTCAAGTGTGGACTCTTATTTTGAAGGCTGTGCTTCACATACTCTGCCAAATGACTCTAAAGATGCAAATAGAGAGGATTCTTTACTATATCCAGTCAGTGTTTGTTTCTAGAATCCACTGGAGTTTTGGTGCCGATTAATTAAATTTCTTAACTCCCTGTAATTAAGTCCAAATCTGTGTACCATCTACCGCATGGTACAAAATGCTGCTATCAAAACCAAATGGATCTCATCAGCTCTGCAGTACATTAAAGTTGTATTCCACCAGTTTCTGGCATAGTAGCTTAAAAGAAAGACTGGAAGCATTCCAAACACTTCTACGATTTCAAAATAATAATAAAAAAAGAAACCCCTCTGGTTCTCCTGAGGCTTTTTGAGCTACTTAATACAGTATATGGATGCTAAAACTCTGCCTGCATCCAAGTCACAGAAACACTGTACACCTCAAAACAACGCACCCCCAACTTTCTTGGTACTCATATGTACTTTGGACTTGAGGGAAAAGAGAGGAAAGAGGGAGAGTTCCACATCTGGCTTACATCAAACTATCAGATATTCAGTCAGTACTTACACATCCATGTGGTGGCCAGCACTCTGCAACCCATCCCCCATCTCCTTTTCTATTGCACTCCACTCACTGTAGGAAAAACAAACGAGAAACAACATCACACATGAAGGGTAAGGGAAGTTAATAAGCTGCATCCTGTATATAGTTTCTTTCCAGGTGACACCTGAATGAAAACTCCCTCCAAGTCAGACTTGGTCAAACTGTTCTCTTTCTTTAAGGAACAGCACTGACAGTGTGACAAGGCCATTTATGGCACTCTGTAAAACAATTGTCCCTAAACTCATTGTCACAAATATACTTAGTTTGGGATGGGTTTTGAGCATAATCTTGTTTAAATAGCTGAAACTCAATTTAAAACAAAATCAAACAAGCAAAACCAAACTACCTAGCACTCAATATAAATGGGACAAGGGACGATGACAATGATGAACTTTCTGAAACAGATTTTGGTCTCACCGAGAAGAAACTAAGCTTTCCAGACTTACAGGATATCAGATAGAAGCCTCTCATTCCAAAAACCAAAGGGTAGGATTTGACTTCGGTAAGCATTTTACTTCTCCTGAAACTATTTGATGTATGTAGCTTTATGTTTTCATAGAAGACTGCTGTTTAGTTCTATTCATAAAAAAAATACCAACTTGCAGTTGTCTCAACTACCTATTTACATTAGCGAGATTATTTAGATAAAGAAAGAAACAGAGCTATAAAAAAGATAGCAAGAGACTTGTTCTGGACATCCTGGTACGTACACTGCCATTTTAATTGTGTTCTCAACTTTGAGAAACCTTATGAGAGTTCTTAGTTACAAGAATTACACTCACAACTCTTTTTAAAAGGAAGAAAGAGGTTCCCCTTATATTTCACATAATTTATGTGTAATGCATCTATTCTGTCCTTCACTTTTTCATAAACATTCCACTCTGCTGATGTTGATATTTGTTTGTCTTTGTGTTATTACAGAACTACACCTAATTTCATTTTAAAACTCCCAATGAAAAAGACATCTGTAATCCATTAACCCAGAGAATTAAATTTAGCACTTGAACAGTGTGTAAAAGCAGGAGGTTTCCCTTAACCAGAAGTTTAGATTCTTGAATTCTCCAGTGAGATGGAAAACTTGAGCATGCAATTCCCTCATATAAATCAAAAAAACGATTGGCAAATTCACTTCTAAAAGCTACTAAAATTGGGTAGATATAATTGTTGATTTTTATCCATTAAAAGGACCTAGCAGCTTTTCAGAGACAACTGCATGAAGAACAGTGAGTGACTTTCTGAAGTAACAAAATGCCAACGCAGCAGCAGAAGGCCCAAAGGTCTGGCATACAAAGCAAAAAGCTGAAGTCTTCCACTAGAGACTAAGCTCAGCAGATATGGAGATCTCTGCATGCAGCACAGAAATCTCATTAGCACTGCAATACAGAGTTTTTCAAGATCGACAATGAAATGTTTCAGATTTACTTTTCAAAAGCATAACAACCTAACCAAGAAATTCCCTTCTCTCTCCCCATAACTGTCTATGTATGTATTTAAAAACTGGATGAACTCTTACCTGAATACTCTTCCGTAGTTGCCATGGACTTTATAGACACCATAAAGCCGGTCTGCTACCCTCTAAAACATTTTAGAGACAGGTTTTGGTCATCAACATTAAGTGCAATTGCCTTGTGAAAACCCACATACATACTCCAAGCTAAAGCCCTTACAGAGGTAAACAAGATTAGGCCTAAATCTAAGCTAAGCCACTACTGAAAGGAAAAAAAAAATTAACAGCATTAAGTCCTGGAAGACTGAAGTCACAATCAAGACTATGTTGAAAATTAGCACTTCAAGTCTATCTTTGGAAGTGCTCATTGACAGGATATGTCTGTGGAGACCATAATCAAGTTCTCTTCAGTTTTTGATAATCAAACATAAGGCATTCTTTATCCGAATAATGCCAAATTTATGCACACACTTGTTTATTTAATTTATAGATGGCAAGGCAGAAGTCCATCTTGACATCAAGACTGTAGGGAAACCTTCAGTAAAATTCTAACAACTGACCTGATTTTTCCACCCAGCTGAGTGAACTGAAGAAAAGGAAATGAGCTATCCATTGCAGAGCTCATTGCTCGAGCTAGAGGTCATTTCAGCTGTTTGGAATGCCAGTACCTGCTGCAGCCAGCACTACAATGCTGGCAAAACCTCAGAAGAAAAGACACGTGTACACTCTGAAGTGTGAGTTGTAATCCAGATAATGCCCTTGGAATCGTGATGTACCAATGAATGAGAGTGAAGTTCTGCAAGAGCTACCATTATTATTATTATGTCTGTCACAGCAGTAGTAAAAAGGAAACATAAAAAAATTGCCCAACAGATCTCAAACACAACCCTGAGAAAATAGGACTGTCTGTAGAACACCACTCTTGAGAGTGATTAATTCTCTCAAGAACCTGAGTTTAACAGGGCAATCCATTACCGTCCTCTCTGCTGCACAGGTCCATCAAAAATTAAATCCCTGCTGAACATACTAAAAAGAAGTATCATGCTCTCATTACTGGAATTGCAATTTCCTATTTCCTTTCTGTGTCTTTAAAAAAATAACAACCTTCCACTCTCAACCCATAGTGTATCTTAATGCATGACAAAATTGTGTCATCATAAGAAAGACTATTATTCATTGCAGATCAATGAAAGAGCCAAAAAAAAAACCCAAACCACATACTGGGAAGCATAAGGGATTCATACTACAAGCTCAGGAAAACAATGTATTACATGTCTGACCAGAAAACTGTGTTTTGAGGCCCTTCCCAAACCAAACATCCAGCAAAAGCAACTTGTCTGCTGAGCAGAGAGAAGCAGACACCTCAATCCTCTTTAAAACACCTCCCTGTGATACGTGACCATCACAGGACAGGGCAGATTAGCAACATGCACTGTCAACTCAACCATGATATCTAGAACTCCTTCCCCCTCCCAAATCTGTACAGAGTCAGTGCCCTCACCTCTTGCTGTCTCCTGCTCCACACTCCAGAGACAGACTCCCTCAGGCAAAACTGCCCTTATTCTAGAACACATATACCACTTCTCTTGACTAAACAAGAAATACTGCCTTATAAATAAATCATGCTATTTGTCATGACACACATGGGAAATACTTACAGCTCTGACTCGCAGAAGGTGTGATATGACAGACTGCAGTTCATCGCTGTAGTGTTTTAGCTCAGTAAACCTCCTGGGAGCAGGAAACAGATAGTACATCATTAGCCATCATGAAAGCAAGCTTTCACAGCATACACAATAGAGCCACAACCCTGTGGCCAGCGAGACGGAGCCTGGATTGTGTTGGAGTGGAATTAGCTGAAGCCTCCTAAAGAAGTGGCTGCTGAGTTTAATTTCCCTAAAGTGAACAAACATCCCAACACTTGCATGACTGCTGTTTTCTTAAATGCAAATGTTGAAGGCTCAGATCGAATTAAGAGATAAAATTTTATGAAACAGAAGTAGTTAGCTGAAGTTATTACAACACTGGTTTGTTGTTTAGGGGGGTTTAAGGGGGTTTATAAAAGCAAGGGTTAATGAATAGGAAAGCTTCAAATAAATACAAAGCCAAAATCTGCTGAAGCATATTTCTTAATAAAAGCATGTTTTCATTTCTGACCTGACAAAGATACTTTACTTTCACGTTGCCTCTATCCAGTTTTGGGCACAGCTTTTCAGGGGCTCAAGGAAGCATTCACAATTACAATTCCCCTAAGGCTAATCCTTGTACAGTAACTGTAACATTACATGTGAAATCCTATAGAGACTTGTACCTGCACAGGAGCCATGTATGGCTGAAGGCCATCAAATCACTACATCTCAACAAGGTACCAGACAGGGAAGCCACTGCAAGTGACATGTGCACACTGCTGGCTTGTCACTTCTGGAGAAGAGGCATTTTATCAGCCAGCCCAGTCAGGCTTCAGAGGTAATTTAAGCTGATACCTTTAGCTCTTGCTAATAACAAAGGTGAATCGTTTGCCACAGCTTTGCTACTGACAGGTAACCAATTAAACCACAGCAACAGCCTCCTGTGTGCACAAAAATCCTCCCTACTATACACAAGTCTAGCTCATGACCTACTTTGGTACACAAGAATGTATTTATTTCATCCAGATGGGAAGCCAGAAACAGCTTTACCTAAATTACTAAACAATGATCTGAAAATAAACACAGGAGAATGCAACTAGAATTAAGGAAAAGGAGACTGAGACTAGTGTTCCAGGTTGATGTTCAAGAATGAAAAAAAATTTCATCCCTCCTCCCACCACAGGCACACAGTCAGGCTTTGTATTTCAGAATAGCTTGTACCCAAGAGGTCTTACTGGAATGAGTTGGGTCACTTGTTTTGGGTGACCAAGTATGAAATTCCAGGGTTTTTCATTTAACACTTCTTCCTCCCCTGCCAGGAAGTCTTCCCCTAAAATATTCCCATCCTTACATTCAGGAAGTAGAAGCTTTATTATGACTTCTAATATTTTTTATTTCCAAGAAGCATTTTTATAGTATTATGACACACACAGAGTTAAAGTACATAAAAAGATTTAAAAGTTAGCAGAGAAACTGTATGGGGGAAAAGAAGTGTAGTCACTGATCTGCAGAGTGGGATTTAGAGAGCAATCTTTTCAGTTTACACTTTATAAAATACGCACCAGGGCTTCACGTCAGACAGCTGCAGACACGTACAGTGAAGATATTTGAAATAATTGAACTAAAAACAAAAGATTAAAAAGCATGCCTCCAGCTCAGGAAGACTCCCCTTTCCATTCCAGAAATTTATAATGGAAAGTTCTATTTATCCTGTTTTGCCACAAGAAATCTTTTAGGAATGCTGTACTCCCTGAAGGCAAGAGTCAGGAACCTAGGAGGACTTTCAGTATCCTGGCCTCCAGCAGCAATACATCTTCACCCAGACCAATTCCTCCTCAATTAAAAAAATGATGTTTAAAATTTACTACTTCAGAATCAAGCGGTCTTCTGTTTTGTCTCATAAAAGCATAAACCAAAGTGCTGCTATTTTTTTCCCAGTCTTCCATGAAGGTTGAAAATTTTACAAATATAATTTTCAGGAAAAACTGTTTTTAAGAGACTGGTGGTGTTGCAGATCCAAAGTTTATTTCTCAAGTATTTGCTTAAGTCCTACTCATTGCTCATGTAAAATAAAGTTATATAATTATAGAAGTAATTTCCAAACAGAGCTCAGTGAGGCACACAAAGGGATGTTTACTTTCCAGTGTATCCTCACAGTAGAAGTGTGAAACAAGACATAGTTTTGGCACTCAGTAACTGAGGCTTTTTTAACTAGCACTTTTCACTTGGTTTTACTGGTTCTGCGACATTACCAACAGTCTAGATACTCAACTGAGCTATTAAATAGAGCTTGAGACACAAATGAAGGACTGATTGGGTCCCATTGGTATAGGAACACCAGCAGGTCCTCAAAAATATCTTTTATGATACTGGCAAAGAAAAAAGTTTCCTTTACAGTAGACACCATTTCAATGTAAGTTATTTACTTTGTACATTTTACACAGCAGTAACCCTCCGGGCACTAGGGGGGAGGCAGTGCCATTCTCCTGTCTTGTGAAGGGAGATACTACAAGAACAGAACTCTTCACTAAAAAACAAGCCACTTGTCTGAATAACCAGACAAAAAAACCAGAGAGCTACTTAAAAAAAAAAAAAAAGTCTGCCTTAGGAAAGGATTTCGTATTTTCTAAAGAAATCTTTCACCAAAAACCAAAAGTTATGGTTTAGATTAAGGCCCAGAGAGAGAAAGAATGAGGGCCATGAGGCCAAATCAGAGAGGTCTGCAATAGATACAAATTTACTTCTGATTACCAGAATACCGTATTTTTATCACCATTTAATTCCACCATTGAAACTATAAATTGCTTCCCACAGGAGAAGGTTTAGTTTCCAGCCTACATTTGAACTTGAAGAGCAGCCTTGTTTCAGCCGCATGAAGCTCCTCATGTTGCCAAGCTGAAGGGTGCAGCTCCATGGCACCGCAAGGCAATCCCCACTGGGAGCTGCAGCTATTCCTCACCTGAACCTCTCCTGGCCCAGGAACCTGAAAGCCTACACTCCACACAGCAGTCACACCTTTTGTTTCAGCAAGGTGAGCTTGCTGAACCACTGCACCAGCCAGCCACGCAAAAGCACCAAAGGGGAGGGGCAGAGGGGCCAGGCATCACATTCCAGGCAGATCAAGTACGAGTGTGCTGGGCAGAGCAAGGCACTGTCCCTCCTGTTAGAGCCACACATGCTACAGCAAAAGGCAAACAAACAACAACTTCTCCTCATCAGTTATTTATTAAACAATTCGTATCCCCAAGTTCAATTTGGAAGTTACATAGCTGGCAGAAAACATGTGCCATCTCTCAAGTGCTGTGAAGGCTCTACCAAGACACACACACTCGAGAACTGTTTTTGTTACGAGCCCTTTCCTCATGTTTTCCTTGTATTAATTCTTTTACTGCTTTTTAACAAGCTACTTCTCACAACAGCTTTGCTTTCTGAACATTGTTACCTCAAAAAATAACAAGGATGCTCCTTGAACAGTCTTGCCCACCTGGGCCTACAGTCAGACTTCTGGCAGTTTCCCTGCTGTGAGAGCAGGAAAAGATAACTCCGACTGGCCACAGAGGAAGGTGACTGAGGATGAAACATTCAAACAAGGGACCATTTTCACCTGCGGCTATGGAGAATTGCTGTCTTCCGATCTCATTCATGAATGTTAGCCTTTATATTAAACCCTGGCTAAAAGCTTTCTGGCTGCCACAGAAGGCCGTAAAAACAAGCACAATAAAAAAGGAGAGACCGGACCAATTCACAGGTTAAGTCTATGGAGAGGTTCAGAAAGGTATGTACTCTCTAACATCATTAATACAATACCCACAGATTCTATGGAAGTACAAAGGGAACAGACAACAGAAAGCAGTGAGGCACAGGGGCTCTCCCTAAGGAGCATCTCCTAGTGCCACTGCAGGACAGCAGGTGCACCCAGAAGGGCACTTTGCACAGGTCTCCGTGGCCTGTGGATGGCAAACAGCAACATCTCTTGGCCTCGTCGCTGCACACGGATGCTTCTAACTACTGCAGAAATAGAAACTCCCATTTATCCTTCCACATCACCAAGGGTGTGATGAACCTCCCACTATATACACTGACAATTCTGAACAGTTTTTCCATCCAGCAGACTGCTCTAGTGCCTGTCCCAGAGCTCTGTAAACTGCAACAGAGCTGAACTGACCTCTGGACTTCCAAAAGCATCTGTGAAAATTGGCAGCTTGGAGGGAACGATGAACTGTAACACCAGGGTGCGTGCATCCAGAACTGTACACTAGCAGACTTTTGGAAAGACCTACTATCAATCTGTATTCTGTTCATGCTTGGAAAGATTTCTTGAAAATAAATATTAAGAAGTTCTTTTTCTGAGTCTGGTTTTGGGGTTTTTTTGTCCCTTTGTGTTAGTCTAGATAAAATGGAATACTTCTTCTACATGAAGTGATGGAATTTTTCTGAATGCCTCCTGCTTTGGAAGCAGGATTTATCAAATCTTTTCACACTACCTCTTTACTGAGCTACTGTTAAGATTTGAAGTGCAGAAAGATAATTTTTATTTTCTGAATTTATACTAAAGAGATAGAATATTCTGTCACCTGAAGTAATAGCTGTAACTGAAAAAGGGAAAGGGAGGGAAGAAGGATGTGGAATCTTACTTGTCTGGGTTTTTCACTCTGAATGTTGCATTAAGAGCTTTTAATCTGGAATCTGCCTGAAAAAGGGGAAAAAAAGCTTTGTTAATTTAATGCAATTAAATTTCAGTGACAAAAAAAATCTCAGCCTTCTGGCAGCACCACTAGAAAAAAGTCCTGCCTTCATGGCATATTTAAATCTTCAAACATTGAACAAGTTGACACCAGCTGCCCTGAATGTCAGATTTTTTTATTAAAAAGCCAAAAAACTAAGCTATTTTTGTGAATATGATGTAAACAGTAACCACTAAAACAAAGCTGGTATAATCCAAGTCCCACAAAAATAGTCCCTTCTTAAAATGCTGCACAAATCATGGAGTTAAGATACACAACCCCACATTCTTTTTAGATGAAGCAATTAGGTAACTTAAGACCATATGGACAAGCTATTTTATATTTTTCAAACCAAATAAAACCAGTGGTAGAGTGACCTCTATATGCTCTTTATTACCAGGAACAGTTCCCCAATGAAATCAAAATCTTATATATGGTGTTCTTATTTTATGACTTGCTCTACAGAAAATATGTAATTTGTATATCAGAATAGAGCCCTTTTTAATGCAATGTTCTTCTCTATAGTAGAGCATATATAAATAGATATAAATCTCTACAGAATAAAGTTCAATACCTAATTAAAAAGCTAATTGACTGCTTTAGTTTTTGAGATGTTGGTTTACCAATTACTGCAACAGTAGTATCGAACATTTCTAAGGAGAAGGAGGGGGTTTTTTTCCAGTTTATTGAATATTAAACTGTGCAATGGGTATTTACTCCTAATAAGACACCAACACAGACGAGAGAGCTCAGCCTCACCCACAGAGGTCCACATCACTACAACTCTTCATTTCTATAATGCATTTTCACACACAGCTCACTCAATCACTATACTAAAGAAAAACTCCAATTGTGGGTAAATGCCTGGAGTTTACTTTTGATCAAAACATCCTTCTCTTCAGGAAAAGGAAAATAAATCAGCACCCCTTGCAAGGTGTATAGATTTCCTATAGTGTACCCCTTTAGCTAACAGGCTGTGCCACAGCTGCAAGCAGTAAGTTACTTCAGCAGTACTCGTTAGTGCTGGTGTAAGACAAAAGAATATTTTGTGCCCTATTACAGAAAACTCAGAGTTTGAAGAGCTATTTTGAATTTGTCAGTGAAGGGAACACAGTGTCTTCCCAAAACAAGAACAGAGTCCTTCCTTTAGGGCCCTTGCAATAGCCTCTACAGATAAGACAGGCACAGACTCTTTCACCTCCCACTGCATTTGGGCTGAGCAGAAGATACCCCATACATAGCCTGGAGAAAAGGAGGCTCAGGGGAGACCTTATTGCCCTCCACAACTACCTGAAAGGAGGTTGTAGTGAGGTGGAGGTTGGTGTCTTCTCCCACATAACAAGCAATAGGACAAGAGGAACCGGCCTCAAGTTGCATCAAAGGAAGTTCAGATTGGGTGCTAGGAAAAATTCCTTTACCAAAAGGATTGTCAAACACAGGATCAGGCTGCCCAGAGAAGTGATGGTGTTGTCATCCCTGGATGTGTTTAAAAGACATGTTGATGTGGCACTCAGGGACATGGTTTACTGGTGGACTGGTGGCAGAGTCAGGTTAACTTTAGCTGCTCTTCCAATGACCAAACCACCAAAACAAAACATAATCCACAAACCGAAAGGTAAGGGAACAAAACCCTCCAGACTAAGACTGACTGACATTGAGAGAAAGCAGATTCCTTGCCATCACTGCATGTGACACTTCTCTAAGAATATCTTGCAAAGGGAAGACAAGGCAGCATAGGGAAGCATGTCCCAGATAGCACAAAGAACACAAAACACTGCAGGAGCTCCATGTCCCAGCCTTTATGCTTATTTAGAGCACTTCTGAGGCTTGTATAGTCTTGGATCTCCACTGCTATACCCCAACAAGTCAGTATACAAGCCAGTTACATTTTGGGTTGTTCACACACACCTGCAGGTACTCCTCACACATTCTCTCACAGTACAAACCTCATCTAGATACACTGACATTATCAGAGTCCTTCCCTCTAAGCAGCTATTTCACAAAACACTGTATTTATGTTGAAACAGCAGGCACCAAAGCCATTTGAATCTCTTGGGGCAGCAAGCACACCCAACAGCTTTACACTTGGAAAGGACCACTTCCTACCCTACAGTTACAGGGCAAGTTTTTTTCTTTTGTCATAGGCACATGTAATGCCCCGAAGAGGTCAGTAAGTTCACACAAGCACTGTCAGGCAGGAAGCACAATTCTGACAACGCTCAACCATGCCATTAGAGCTATTTCCTTCTTGCCAATTGCAGCACAGTAACTCACACACCACTTTTGAGCACTTACACCAGATTTAGGCTCCTAGAAAAACACCTGTCTAGTCTTAAAATTTATTTAAGAGTAATATGCACAAGCATTTTAAAGATGCACCTCCTATCAAATGAGGTCCAGCTGAGGAGTTTTCAGACAGTTAATGCCTACTATGATCCTATAATCATTTAGGTAAACTAAGGAGAGATGGGAATTTTCTCTTTCCTACAGGAAGGGTTAAAATCTCAAGTGACAAATCCCTTAAATATAAAATTAAGTGCTGGGGTTGGGAGGGAGGAAAGGCATGATTTAATGACACAGCTGGCAGAATAAACAAAGTCTCCAACATCAACATTTAGCTATAGCATGCTACACTGCATTAAGTCCTAATTTAAAGTTTAGTTAGAGGGTTCAAACCCTCTCAGACAAAAGACATATCCTGCTTAAATGCAGCAGAGGCAGCAGAAACATAAACAAATGGTCTGATTCCAGTCTAAAACATGCACTGAATAGAAGTTTTCCTTCCAGTGTAGTGCTAAATATTGAGGGTTTATACTTCAGATGTAGAATAAAGGGAAGATTATTTTTACCAGGCTTTTGAAAAAGTTATTTTTCTTTCCTAAGGAAACTGGAACTGTAAAGGGGAAAACATACACAATCAAATCTAGAGGGAAAATAAGACTTGCTCATCTCTCATTTAATCTACAATGTGGTTTCAGGGAGGCAAATAGTCTCAGCATTCTGCTATGAGTTTTCTTCCATAAACCCACCACTGTGTGCTGTCCTGAATACACCCTGCCAGTACAAACTTTCTGAACTCCTACGAGTGTATGCAGCTTCAGAGC
Organism: Eulacestoma nigropectus; assembly: GCA_013397775.1. Lineage (NCBI taxonomy): Eukaryota > Metazoa > Chordata > Aves > Passeriformes > Eulacestoma > Eulacestoma nigropectus. The sequence continues at coordinate 208,372 of VZTE01002525.1, forward strand.
TCTACATTGTTTGCATTATGAATACTAGGAGTATGCAAACCCAACTGTGATGGAAGAGAATTATTGCCAACTTAAGTTATCAACAGTAAGTGTCAGTATCAAAGCCCCTTGGACATTGAGGATAAGAGCACCAGGGATTTTCTTTAGCTCTCACTATTTAGAATAATTCTTCATAATCCACCTAGTTTTCAGTTGTGATTTCACGAGAGCAGATCACATTACAATGAAACAAAAAGCTCAGTATTTGTCTCCATATAGTAATTCTTCCAGACGCAGCTCAGCAATCTATCAGCTTCTCAGATTCTTGACCTGTACAGACACATGACCTTTGATCATTTATTCCTGCAAGTCTTCCACCAGTTTACCCAGCCATGAACTCGCTGATGTCAATGGGGATAGTATTACTTCAAGACACATTCTGTTAAACAGTTAAGGGGCACCAAATCCGTCTGTCTTAGTCCCTTTCACCAACTGCTCCTTGCAAAGAAGTCCTACAATCCAGACCTCTTTGCTTACCTTTTTTTGACACCTTGCACCTCTTACCAGACTAAATCTGACACCCACCTTGAAAAATGCTACACTAAACCGAAAACACAAAACCCCACTGCTATGGCCTCAACTTCATTACTTTTAAAGCTTATAAGGATCATACTTCTACGTGACCAGCAGAATTACAAAGGCATGTAACAAGCCTGCTAGAGAACTTAACTGCAATCCTACCTATCACATGCCAAGAACATCTCTATTTTTTGTAATAACAAGTTTTCATAAAGCAATGCCTTTAACTCATTCTTACAGCAAACATCCTTTCATCAATAGCCTAAAACGTGTTTGCTGGAGTAGGTCTGTGTCACAGCAATCATGAGACAAACAATTACAGTAATTACCTTCAACTGAAATCCAGTCTCATTCACCATTTCTTTCCATCCACCTTCCTAAAAATACAGGGGAAGAATGTTCAGTTAGAGTGATTCAAGAGTGCTGCAGCTTTTGCAAGTCCCTATGAGAGCCTATACCAAAGCAGCTTCTCTAGTATGCCCAGCTTCTGCCTCAGTTACCCTCCTCCTGTCTTTTCAAGAATTTGGGTTAAGAATAACCAATCATTATGTTGTGCTTACATACTAATCTCCCCCCAAAAACCCTCTTCTCTTCAGTCCTTAATTACCTCAATCTATTGGCCAGGGGCAGAAGCCACACAGCTTCATCTAAAGAAGTAGTTTAGCTCTTTAGAAAGAAGAGCAACTATCACCTGTTGCCTATGAGATTACCAGCATCTCCAAGGACTTGTGCGGCTCAAGGCAGAGAGAAGAAAACATCGAGGTGACAACAGTTTACAGTGCACATGCCATCACCTGGCTCAGGTGTGCTGGCTGGTTTTCCACTGTTTTCAGGTCACATACATTGATTCACCTACATACTGTACTCTGCTGCGGCAAACATAGCTGCTCAGTCCAGTATTTGGGAATCTCTCATCAAAGTACAGAAAAAAGAACCATCCAACATTTCCTAAAGTTGAAAGCTGCAGAATGCAATGCTTAAGCTGACATTTGGACCACAATTTGCATGACAATGTATTGTACTGGTTTTGGACCATGACACATGAATGGATCATGATCCAAACCACAAGGCTGAAGAAACCATGGATATCCAAAGAGTGAACTGGAAGCCAGTCCTGTCTCTGCAGTCAGCAGCAGAGCACACTAACTAGTTCAGCTTTAGTCCTATGGAAGCTTTCCCAACCAACACGCATTAGGTTCCCAACAGGCTGCTCCAAAGAGGTGGAAATTCTCTCTTAGGAGCCTTAGAACTTGACTGGAAAAAAAGTCATAAGGTACATTAGAAGGGCAACTGTACAAATGCAGTGTGCTGATAAGAAGCTTTTAGCTGGACAAGCCTTTTCCACCTCCAAGTTTATTCACACTGTCTATCCTTCCTCCTGACACAGAACAAGCTATGGGTCAATAGAAAGGAAGAAGATCAAAAGGACATTATCTTAAATAAACAGTCACTAAATAATGTATTTAGAAATAGCTTTACTATACCTGCGTTAAAAATGCATAAAAGATCTTGTCTTGGCAAAGAACAGGATGTGAAGCCACACGTAACAAGAAGTTTTCCAAACCAATTCTTCTTCTTTCCACAAAATCTGGATCCATATTATCTGCTGATAGCTTATGCCAAACAAAGTCAGCCTAGTTAAACAGAAGAGTGTCAACAGTAAATTAAAAAACAAACAAAACAAAGCAAGCCACAGTTTCAGCTTCCTTACCCTTTTCTCTGGCAAAGGTGGAACAACAATATGTGGGTAGGTAACTGACAAATAATTCCTCAGCAACTCAAATTCACTGTAACGTCGCCACAGGGAGTCCACAGGGGCACACTGTCCCTCACTCTGGGACTCAACAGCTCTGAAAGATAAAGTAGCAGATTTGAACATGAGTGAGCTATCACCTACTCCCTCAAAATATCAGTGCAATTGTAGCAAAGGCCCCAAGAATAGTAGTGACTACTGCATGACTTGCCCATAACCTGAAGCAACCTTAATTAATTTCATGTCTACATACTTAATTTAAAAATATTCATAATTTCTGCCTGATAGCACTCGAATTTTCTAGGAACACAGGAAAAGTCAATGCACTTACACATCAAAAACAAACAGGTAGGTCACAATCAAGAGTCACATGTGACAGTCCACATCATTACAGAAATAGCCCAATTTCTCTTAGAACAGTGTTAGGTTCAAAGTCAGTAAAATTTCATGAGTACCTGAAGGATACAGAGTATTGTAAGAAGAAATTTACTATTCAGTGGGAAAGTCTTCACTTCAAAGGATAAAAACTGTCTTGCATACAACAGTTGATAAAGTTACAAATAAAACTTTAAAAATATTAAGATATTTTAAAGGATATTTTTAGAAAAAGAGCAAATTTCAAAGCACTTCCAAATTTCTTTTTTTGTTCAAAGTGACATATTTCTATATTTAAGGACTAAAAATGTAACAAACTAGGTAGAGCAAGTGGGTACAAAATTGATGCGTCTGAAAAATTCGTTGAAGATTTAAAACCAACACAACCTAGCAAGGTAATAAAGGATTTTATGTTACTATAAAAGGAGAAATCGTTGAATATCGTAGGATTAGAAAATAATACAAAAACTTGACGAGAAAAATAATTTTTCATACAAGACATTCAAAGCAACAGAAATACTTTGCAATGTTGTAAAATAAGCATTGGGTAGTAACACTTTTTGGCAGTTAGCATACACCAGAACAAACACAGAGAAAGAATTCACACAAGGCACTTTAACAGAAAACAGTGATGTCTATGTCTGCTTTAGTTCTTCGTTTAATTGACTAATTAGCATACAAAGCACTGGCATAAATCTACATGGAACAGTACTGACTGCTGAGTTTGGAAGGGACCTCTGCATGTCTGTGATCAAACTCCTTTGCTCAAAGCAGGATGTTCTAAGCCACATCCAGTTGGGTTTTGAGTATCTCCAAGGACAGAGACTACCACCACACTGAGCAACCCATTCCCATGTTTGACAAACCTCACAATAAAGAGGGTTTCTTACTTTTAAATGGAATTTCCCATGTTCGAATTTGTGGCCACTGCCTTTTGCCCTCTCTCTGCATCACAGAAGGAGTCTGACTCCATCTTCTTTACCTCTCCACCAGATATTGATCCACAACTGCTAAAATCATCTGTCTCTTGCACAGGCTGAACAAGCCCATCTCTCTCAGCCTCTCCCTGCAGGTCAGACAATCCAAGCCCATCATCATCCTCATGGCCCTTCACTGGACTTGCTTCACTAAGTCCACATCCTTCTGCTCCTGGAGAACTCAGAACTGGGCACAGTAAGTTATGAACTACAATTAAGTTACTCATGTGGTACTTAGTAGAATAGAGTGCTACATTATTTTTTCCAGCTAAAGTAAGGCTTTACAGTTCTTGAATTCATAAGAACTTTCTGAAGTTTTAAAACATCTAAGTAGCACACAAATTATTGATAATTTTTAAGCTATTCTTAACCTACAAGGTCGGATTTCTAATGATTTTACTGAAAAACAAACAATCCCACTCCAAAGCGTCCCCAGTTATTTGATACATTTAAACAAAATACAAGATGCCTCTATTTGTGAACTCTCATTAGAGAGGAACAGTCTTGCTATATACTTTGGTTTAGTTACATCTTAGAGTGAACATAATGTCATACAGAAGAATGCAAAAGATACTTTTTTTGACTTAGTAAGTTGGAACAATTCTTATGTATCTACCCGTGCCTTGGGGAAAGAACATTTATTCCAGGTGACTGAATTTGTAGCGAAAAAGAAACTTCACAACTAAGAAGAAAACAGGATAAATTCATAGCATTCAACACAAACTGCTGCAGTTTTTTTCTCTTGAGAATAACTCAAGAGAAAAAGGCAGCACACTGCTGACAGCCACTATTCACACTGCCAGCATCCCACAGAATTCTTCCCTATTAGAGTATTTTAATTCAATGAAGCTGCACCTGCAAATACTGAGTTCTGAAGAGGGTAAGCTCAGCCTAGCCTGGAATGACAGGCTGTGCAGCATTCCTCCCCACACTAACTGCTGCACCATAAATATTTCAAGAACACTTCAGCTCAAAGCAGGTATCTAGTGACTGAACTATTGATGAGTAAGAGGTAAATTCGAATAGATAAGGAATTGAGCTACTATGCCTCAAAAGATTAATTGTTTAGTCAAAAGCTGAAGGCACAAACATTACATTCCTAGAGGAGAAACTCCCAGCAGGGTTTGGTAAACAATCTGGCCATTCAAGACACATAAAAGTACTTCAGAATTTCAGATCCTTTTTATCTTCAGCTTCAGCAGCCTACCAACCAGCTGTGCTGATTTACACCATGGGATTCAAGAGCACTACTTCCACACAGGTTAGCATCAACCCTTAAGCAAGACTACTACCATCAAGACATGATAGTATTATGGGGACCCTGCCTGAGACCAGGCTGCACAAGCAAACAAACAGGGAGACAAGAAAAACACAGGTCAGGACTGCCCTGAGAACGCAGCCACATCCCAGGAGGACCCATCTGTGCTGCAGATACAGATGGTGCTGTGCCAGCCTTCTGACAGGAGAATGGTCCACTCTAAATTATGCTTATAATGCTCTGTAATTGTTTTGCGGAGTTAATTAGAAAGTAGGAGCAGCAAAGACCATGTTGAGCCTTAACTGCAAAAAAAAAAAAAAATTAAAGCCCTTTCTGAACATGCCTGCTTATCAGCTTTGTATTTGTTTCAATTAATAAGAACCCATCAGTTATTTAAAAAAATATGGTAGTAACATCTCAGTCCACATACATTAAGCAGAAAACTAAATATTAATCAAAAATTTTAAAAGGTCATTCGGGAACATAGCACTTCAGCAGGAAAGGACCACAGCTTTATAGAGAAGCCTAGTCCTACATCAGCACAAACCACTACCTTGTTACTTGAAATTTTATGCCCACAGAGGGCCTCAAGAACTCCAGGAGGAAGGAAGCAGACTGCCAGACCAGTTCATACCACTCACTGCATCTTCCCTGCCCACACTGAAGACACTAAGGAAGTTTACTACATCTAAAGCCTACTGTCAATTTATTCTGACAAAGCAGATCTGTGGACAACAGCTAGGCTTCCCTAAGTCTAAGTTAATCATGCTTTACAACCCTTGTGAGGGACACAAAACCTCACACTATACCCTGAAGAAAAAGATTAAATTACTACCAGAGGATCTTGAAGGTCAGACCTGCCTGTGTAGTTTATTCTTTCTTAACTAGACAGCATCTGATACAACTCCTCACTGTAGTCTGTGTTAAGCAGCCTGACATTATTCTCATCTCAGATCATACTTATTTCCTTTTTTTTAACATGCATTTATTCTCACTGTCTCAGCAGTGCAAACACTGCCTTTTACAGCTTTTATCTTCATCAAGAGGGCACCTATGTAGCACCTAGCAAAGAAGCCATCGTTCTTTAATTAATTGGTTTGAATATATTTAAGACATTTTGAAATTATTAATATCAGTTTCAGATTCTCCCTTACACCCAGGCTTACAGTACAGCTCCCAGACTGTGCTCTCTAGAGCACACAATGCTGCAGAGTTGGGTAAAGGAGAGGAGCAGCAAAGTTCTTTGCAAAGCTGTGGTGGGAGAGCACTGCACAGCCCTCAGTTAGAAGCCTGTGTCAGCACCATTACTTTTTAAACGAGGTAATAAGAGTTTGAAACTGCATGGACGGATTTGGGACAGGCAACCAAGATGAGAGAATTTTTTTTTTTTTTTAATCACACCAAAAATGTCTCCACCTGGTTACATATGAGGTCATAAAATATCACCAATTACAAGAGTATTTCTCCCCAGGAACACCATTTGAGAAAGGAAGTAGAAATCCACAAAGGTACTCATTACACTTAATACCTTCACTACCATCTAATTTTTTAGCCCACGTTATGAACTCCTCCATTAAATGCAAGTATTGCGGACCAGTTTCAATTAAGATTATAATCACTTGTTGACATTCAGTCAAACTTCTCAATTTGTTTTGGTTCTAAAAACACAATATAATACTTGTACAGTCTTCAGGCAGGAAAACCATATGTTTCCCCTTTAAGTACACTTTTAACAACACACGTTATTCATTGAATGAACCAACCTGCCTGAAAAAATTAAAAAGACAAAATTGAAACCTTCAGCTTTTACGTTTGTAACTGATGTTATCATAACCAATTCGAAGATTACATTACTCCATGTCTCATTTATTTGCCTTAATTCAAAGTGTCAATGTGAAAACTTTAGTCCATCTAATTAACCTCTTCACACTTCCCATTTAAAACTAATTATCTTAAATGAGCCATTAAACAATTCTGAATGCAATAAAAAGATGAATGGCTGCAGAGTACTAAATGAGACAAGAAGGAAATACACGGGTTTATTTCCTTGTAAAAGCATCACCTCTTCAATGGCAGAAGCAGTAACCTTGCTTTCAGCCTTCGACCTTACAGAGTATGAGAAGTGACACTTCCACTCCCTATAGTGGGCAAGGTTCACTCCCTGTGCAGAGGAACACCATTTTAGAGGGATGGGCAACTTTTTCCACCAGCTATTTAGAAATAGTCTCAGGCCTCTCAGACAGCTGATGTCTAATAATTGCTCTTCTACCTGGCAAGCTGTATGACAAGGAGGCACTTCTCTTGCCAGAAGGTTTTTCACAGCCAGGTGATTCTTTGGTTTTTTCACACTGTCACCCAGTTTACTGTATTTAACTAAAACATACGTTTGTTAGGCAGATGAATGTTTCATAGTATCAATCAAGTAAAAAAACAACAGAAAACTAAGTTCTCAAACCCTGTCTTCTTTCACCTCCCAACTCTCCCCTGTTTAAAGCTCATGCTGAATTTAGACTTTTTCCCTCACACCTCCTTTGGAGTACTTTGGACAAATCTTCCTGACTCCCATTGGCCAAAATCTGCCCTTTGCTGTTTTATCAGAAGACAACATACCTCTGTGGGCATTCATCCTCTGCCTCTTCCCAGGAAACCCATGCCTGGGCTTTTCACCTAGCCCAGTGTGAAACAGGAAACTTTGAGAAGGGTACTAAACAAAATGTAACAAAGGAAAAACTTCTGAAATCCCACGATGCAGCACTGCTATCACTGAACTGTGGCCTGGCCAGCTACTGATTTCCAAGCTCATTTCTCGCACAGAAAATTTCTTTAGACATTCTCACACTTCGGATGAGCAAACCAAGGTCTTAACAGAGAAGCAGGTATCACTCATACCACAATTTAAGTATTGAAAAACTTCCCGAATACTGAAAACAGAAATAAGACCAGTAACTTCCCAGCCATACTGGGGGAGTAAAAAGGAAATAAACGGAGCCCCCTTGTCAAATTACTGCAAGAGAAGTGAAGGCCAGTAGGGCTGGAAACCAGGGATCCTGCTAATAAGTAGTCAGATCCAGGCTACACAATGTTGAGCTACTTTTTCCTAAAGCCACATTTAAAAACAAAAAAAAAAATACACTCTAATCATCATATGTTTGATGAGTAAGACCAGGCTAGAGATCTTAAAGTCAGCAGGGATGAAAGCAAAGTGAACTAAATGGAAGTGTCCTACTACTACAGAGGAAACTGTTCACTTTAAAGGAGAATGAGGGGAAAAAAGGCATTCCCTGTATGTCCTATAATTAAAAGTGCAATATTACAGCGCACTTTAGAGGTGCTCTGCATTCTGATTAACTTTCAGCTCTGTCATGAAAAGTAACAGGTACAAGGCCAGGAGTCAAATTCAGGGAATTCTTGTAGTTTCATGCAGACTCTGATATAAGACACAGCTGCCTAAAATTCTAACAGGCAAATTTCTGATTTAAGTCTGGATTTAAGTGAGGTCCTGGATATTAGCTACTTCCCTTACAGAAAGCAAGTGATATGCTGAGCACATCTCAAGAAGGAATATTTAGCTACATATCCTAAGCATTTGTACTTGCCTTAATGCTATTTCCCACAAATAGGTAGAAGTGACCTCTGTTCTCACAGGGAGACTATAAAAATTGATTTATTTTTAAATAACTGTATAGTTTAACAGAAGCTGTGAAACAAACTGACGTCACGATGGATTGAATGGAAATAGCTCACCACAAAAAATCAAATTAGCTAATGCAGAAAGGTGTAAATCAAGAACAAGATTCTTTCGGGAAGCACAACCTTCAGAATTTGCTGAGGCTCTGCAGTCTATAGCAATGGAGTTTGTTTTGTCTCAAAGAAATATATCTACATCAAGGTATAATATCACATTTTATAAAATCAACAAAAGTCACACAAAAATGTGAGCATAGTAATAAATCTTTTCATTTTAAAAAGAAAAAGTAAGTAACACCATCACTTGCATTTTGAAAACATTTTCACCAGCACCAGTGAAACTTATGTGTTAAAGGTTTAAGCACTGAGCTCCTGCTCTGTAACATGGAACCCCAGTCCACATAAACATAATACAACTATTATTAAGTGGTCTTCCCTTTATATTACTATAAACAGTTTTATTCTTCAGCTACAAAATATCTTATTACCCACAGACAAATTACTGTGAAGCCCACCTACAGCTACAGGCTCAGCAGGAAGCACATTTAATAGCCACCAATTATATTTATGCAAGAAATTTTGCCTTCTCAGCAAAAGGAATAGAGAAGCTATTTTATTAGAGATGTGACAAACCCACATTTTTAATAGCTCTGTGACAAACATGTAATTGGTCTTGGTATTTGCTGACCATAGAATAAAATAAATCTTAATGAAAGGACACAACACAGCCAGCAAAGTACAGTCTTGCCACTATGAAAGAACAACTGGGAAAGACCAGTGGGAGCAAATCTAAAGCAATGCAAGGATGACTGGAAAAGGAGATGCAGTCAGCATGTTCTGGGGCTGCATAAATCTGCCCCCAGAGTACACTTCATATCCCAGTTAGGCTCCACTGATTCCAATTTTCTTCTCTTTTCCTTCAGAAATATCATTACAAAAAAAATAACACTACTTACATGAGAAGGTGTGATCTTTAATATCAATACACTGTAAAAGTATTTTTAAGCATCTGTGCAACTGTCAAAGAGTTACAATATTTGCAAAATACACGTCTATTTCGGATTTCATTCTTTAAGTTTAGCAAAAATATAGTAAACTTATCCCAGCAGGCCTGCAGTCGGTGTGACCGGTGTGTCCATCAGTTAAACAAGTGAAGAAGTCTTTTAACCAGCCAACAGAAGGCTTACGTGACAGTATTACAATTTGAACTCTTCAGAGCCTTTGCAAAACGCAACTGCTTCATTTCAGAAGGTTTTCTTTGTACAGCAGATCATTCCAAAGGCAAGGCCCAAAGGTTAAAACCAGTAATATAAAGAAGAGCAAAACAAAACTCCTAATAAAGTCAAATTTTGAAATTCTTGTTTCAGCTGAGTAACATGATCCTGCATAACAGGAGTCATCTCTTAGATAAGTTAGAAGATATTTTAAAGCTTTGCTCACTACTCAATACTTGAAGTTTTGTGTTTGTGGTACTGAGAATGTTTATCATACCAGTAGTATTAATCTTGTTACACAAGAAGATTGAGAGCAGTAAGTTCCCCAGTGAAAGTTCAAGCTAGCATAAAGAAAGGAAATAGTTAACTAACTCTAACTCTTAAACCATCTACAAGGAGTATGTGGTAATCAGATCAAGCAAAACACTTCAAATATAAGCTGAGCAATAAATTTTGACCACATGACATAAGTCATGAGACTTCTCTTTCTTGTCATCTAAAGCAAGCCTAACTGTTACTTTACACCTCTCTCACACACAATCTCACAAATACATGTATAAATTTGTCAACTTATATCCAAGAAATAACCAAGCAGTTGCTGACACCATATTAATGCAACAACTTTCAAACACACATTTTTCCACCTAGCTCCAAATGAAGAATTACAGTACACAGTTACACAACACCAGCGCTAGTACTGAACTGGAGATCAGCTGCCAAATTTTCACAGGAAAAGATCCTCCAGTGTGGGTTGACAACCACATAACAAAGCACAAACCAGCTAAATCCTCTCATCAGATGTACTTGATTATTTTTAAGGGTGGAAGGAGGGAAAACCTGTTTAGAATGGCACATCCATGTACTCTTGAGAGTACTCTTGTGAGCTCTCATCACCCACCTAGTCTCAATGAGGTAAGCAGTGTACGTTTCTTGTATGTTCATGGCGTTCCTCCCAGTCCGTTTTTCAGCTTCTGAAACCGTGATTTCCATTTTCTTTGCCAAACAGTCTTCCATCTTTTTAGGAGACGAAAATAAAGATTCATGTAACATTAACCACAGAAGGCAAAGGCTATTAACCCTGCCTTTCCTCCTCCCGCACCACATTTGTTCGAATAAGACAGGTCTCTGTGGGATAAAGGCTTTGACAGGGCTTCGCTTTATACCTATGTTCTGCATCACATTTGCAAGTGAAAACTGGAAACCTGCTTTAGGGGAAAAACAGAAAAGTCAACTGACAACTTCGGGTACCAAAAACCACCCTGAGCCAGAAGGATACAGAAACGAGAAATATTTTTCTTTACAGGTAACAAAGTAACCTTTCTTTAAAAAAACAAACAAACTAACCCCAGTACTTTCTATCCAAACACTTCCCAACAGCGAATTCCTCCTCAGGGCACCTGAGACACACGTAGCCACCTCTCCCCTTTCATAGGAAACAGAATATATCCAGACCAAGATGTTTTTCTTTTAATCTCTCAGAGGAGGATCGTTATCTTTTACATACTGGCCGCCAGAAATCAAAATCAAAAAACACATGCCCACCACGGAAAGGCAGACCTGCACTGAGCAGGGAAGGGGAGTCACTTGTGAAATTAAGGGGGGAGGGGGAGACAAAAAGATATTTGACAATTATAAATAATAATCTGACACTAGGGACGAGGACAGAGGGTGCACAAAGCTCTGTGACAGCGGCCAGAACGGGGCTGCAAAGAGAACCCCGCAGCTCAGAAGGTCGTGCTGCACAGCTCTGCCCCGTGCTCCACCGAGCAGGGCTCGGCCCCAGGCAGCGGAGGAAGGGCTTCGTCCCACCTGTAGCCCCTTCCCGCCGCGGCGGGCAGCGCTAGGCGAGCGCCCGGCCCCGGCCCCCCCGAGCCCCGCCGCCCTCCCCGCCCGGCCCGGGCAGCGCGCTCAGGAAAGCCCGGTGCTCGCCCGGCGGAGCAGGCCGTGAGCCCGGGGAGGGGGACGCTGCCCCTCCGCCACCGCCCTCCGCACCCTCACCACGGCCAAGGGCTGCTCCGGGGGCCGGAGGGCGCCGTCCTCTTCCTCCTCTTCTTCTTCCTCCTCTTCTTCCTCCTCCTCCTCCTCCGGGCGGCTGTCGCTCGGCTCGGGCTCGGTGCTCTCCATGGGGCTCGGGGGCTCGGCCGCGGCGCTCCGCGCAGGCGCTGAGCCGGGCTCCGGGCAAACCCATGGCCGGTCCTAGAGCCGGGCCGGGCCGGGGTGTGTCCGCGGGGTTACGGGCGAGGCGAGGTGGCCTCGCCGGCCCCGGCTCCAGCTCCGGCTCTCACCGCCCTCCGCCGCCGCCCGTGCCTATGGAGAGGCTCGATCCGGGGGTGCTGAGGGCGTCCTGCCCGCCCTGTGCCCAAAGGGGCTCGTTCGTGCCCCTGTGCACGGACAGCCCTCGCTGTGACAGTGCTCCGCTCGCCCACGGGCAGCCTTGAGCCTCCTGTCCCTGTCTGGGACAAAGCTTCCTCCGGCCCCTCACCCGCACTCTTATAGCTGTAAATGTTTATTTCAAAGATTTTTTTTTTTGTGTTGTTGGTCCCCTCTTAGTTCTCAGGTCACCGAAGAGTTTCTCGTGCCATGCTTGGCACACTTTTTCTGCTAGGGTTTTTTTCACAGCCTGCGTTGTTAAAGCAAATAACACACCTTAAACAAAAAATACATTCCATATTAGTGGGAAATATTTCCGATATTTTCTCCTCTTTCATCTATAGTAGGATTTGTCACTTTCTTTTATTGAGTCTCTTTCAGCAGCCATTAACTTTCCCACAGGATGTTTGTTAGCATCAGGCAGCTCGGGTTATTTTTTTTAAAGCCCCCCAGCCGATTATTTCCCCACACACTTCACTCGCAGTGAAGGACCCAGTCATGCTGTGTTCCTTTTGCCTTACCCTCCCGGCTGTCAGCCTTTTCCACCAGCTCCCTCTCAACAGTGGCTGGACATCAAGAAGTGCATTCTCCTGCCCACCATCTCTGCTGGGCAACACCCAAGGATGTCCCGTCCTGCCACGCTTCCTCCGGAGAGATCGGGGTAGGTAAAATCTGCCAAGTTCAGCTCTGGGGAAGCCTCTGACATTGTTTAACAAAAGCTCCAGCTGTCCTATCTTTTCTCATTGAACAGGAACAAACTTTCCTGTGCATTTCTGTCATTCCTTGTCTGTCTTTTTAGAGAGACATTCAGCAAGTCTACCCTGCAGCCTCTACAGGACATCACACACTGTATATATATACATGTATACATATATAGATATAGATATAGATATATACACCTTCACTATTGAGGTCATTCCCCCATGATCCCACAGTGCCTACACAGTCCTTGTGGGACTGGCAAACTGGAAAAAGAGGTTGTTCCTATTTATTCCTTGTTCTCCAAATACCATTTTGGACACTCAAGAACAGTGCCTTTTTTCCCTGGTTTACGTATCGCATCAGCCCTTGAGATTTCCCATTTTTGCACCAGATTCATGTCCTTTGATTTAGGCACTACATTCTTTATTAGTCTTATGTAGCTTTTTTTCTTTTCCTACTCTTTTCAAACTCAGGTTAAAGGCCACTTTGGGGGATTACAGAGTTGATATTAAAGGGTTTCTTTGCTTTGCTTTTTTCTGCTTTATGTAGGAAATGGGTTTTTTCTAGTGTTGGCCAGAGATGAATTTGCACAGATTTTTTCATCCAAAAATTAATCTTTTTCTTTCAACAACAATTAAAATAAATCTCAGAATCCCCTTTGAAGACCCTATGAATTAATATTTGGCGTCTGGTTTCTATTCTGTTGTCTTCAATGTTTATTCAACTTTCTCCTCAGATTGTTTGAACTGATACCTCAATCTGTCCTTTCCCACCCCTCCACCACTGTAGCTGGATGGAGTTTCCCAAGCTTTTCCACAAAAGGCTTTCCTAAAACAAAAGCTTTTTACAAGTATGTGAACTGTGATTTGTCCTCTGAATAGGACTGATTTAAGATTTGTTTTCTAAACCCAAGGTCCAGTTTAGATGTAAAAGCACGATTGCACGTTGTAAGACACAGTCTGTTTTTCATTAAGCTATGGTTTTCTTATGTTTACTCAAGATGTACATTAAGATACATACCTTGTATCAATTACACTTGCATTTGCAGCATGTGCATACTGAAATTTTTCTGATCCGTATCAGTGATATAATGGAACTATTTATGTGAAACTCATGCAGGATATCATACTTTGTGCTAAATAATTTTATTATGGAAACAACATTATCGATAAAGTACAGTAATATATTGTAGGTCTAACATTCTATGATTTCAAAAACTATTTTCACCTTTGAATTTTCTTCATACTACTAAAAGATGTGGAGAAGAGTTAAAACATTATAAATATAGGATGAGGGTGTGATAGAAGTGCCCAAATCAAGATGACTGGAAGCCTGGATTGCCCTCACGTACATTATAGCCTAAAGAGTTTAGAGGAGAGTGAGATGTCTTCGAAAAAAACAGCGTGCAATGGAGAGATCTTCCATAAGCACCAAAGTCTCCAGCAAAGTGCTCTTCCTGAGCCATATTTCCCTACCTCAGCCTGCAAAGAGGGATAACAGTATTTTTTCACAGCACAGTGCTGCTCCCAGGAGAACTTCCAGGACTTGTGCTACTTTGGGCAAAATAAGCTGTAGTGCTTCCCGCCTCACTAGGCACAACCATTCATGCAACCAGGGTCTCCCTGGACCCCCTCTTGTCAGGATGTGAGTCCAATTTCCTGCAGGTCAATCTGACCAGGACACTCTCCTGCTCTTCAGCATCTTCACTAGGCAGCACATCCCTTGTTCTTCAACTTTAAGAAGGCAAACTCTACTCAACTTCCTACCTACAAGTCCTTTCAATCTCTGAAGCTGCCCTGACTCCCACTGCAGTGTCTGGAAAACAGGGAATTCCATCTTTTCTATGCTGTAAGTCTATTTGCTTTAATGCTACTGTTACACTGGATAAACTGCTTTTTGATGGAAGAAAGCTAAGCAAGGTGTATTACCTTATAAACTGGCTTCCTGGCTTTTTTTGTAATGTTATGTGTTCTTATTGGATCTTTTGACAGCCTGTGTTCTAGCAAATAACACACCTTAAATAAAATATATGCCATATTAATGGGAAATATTTCAGATATTTTCCCCTTTTCCACAACATTATTTATCAGTATCTTCATTTAGAGTTCTTCATCCTTCAACTTCTTAGAAGTAGTTAGTTTTAAAAGATAATAAAACCACCACCAACAGCCATCATGCTACTGAGAACTAGAATGAAAACACCTAAAGCTGTGGCTCTGCTTTGCATCTATCCTGCAACACCCGCAGCCTTTCAGTAACCTCAGGAAGAGAGAGTAAACCAGCCAATATTCCTGCTGACTGTGTATCCTGTGCAGGATCTGGCTGTGCTGGCTCTCAAAAGCAGGGAGGTTCAGGACAGAGTAGGTTCATGGAGCGACATCCTGGAGCTGAGAACCCACCATCCACACCACACATATTTTAGCTGATAATTTTTAGGGTGCCTCTAGCCCACTCCCAGGGACTGGCCACCCTTCACACCTTCCAGTTTAGCTGCTATTGAAAAAAACCCCTGTGTGTGCCTGCCTTAAGACTGCCTTGTAACACAAGCCAAAGCAGGAAGGCCAGGAGTTTCTCTTCAAAAGCACATTCCTGATCCATGGTTCAGGCTCCTGGATCCTATCATGGTTTCGCTACCAGTAATAATAATAATACGAAGATCATGAGTTAGGCTGTCAAACTGCTCCTACTTCCCTCTACTGAGTAATTCCTCCAGAACTGAAGGTATTTGCTCTCCAGAGGCATCCGGCAGCCAAAGTGGTGCCAGGTTGTGCTGTTGGTCTTCAAAGGCCGATCCTCACTGAAGACCCTGGTGTCTGATCTGTCTGCGTGTGATGTCCTTGGTGTGACGGATGCAACACAAAACAGTGCTTGCTTAAGATCCCTAAGAAAATACAGAAGAGGAATTAATGTCGAGGAACTGTCAGTAAAATGCATGAGCTGCTTCAGCATGGCAGAGTGCAGAAGGAAAAGTAGGTGAGTTCAGGCTGCTCATAGATGTAATTCTATCATCTAAATATCTGAGTGAAATAATCACTAAAGAGGAGGAAAATCAGCATTTTGTTAATTTTCCAGAGAAATAGTGAAAAGAGATATGGGTGACTTTTGGGGTGGGGAAAATCATTCCATTTCACTCAATCTGAAATTAGTAGCAGTGGTTTCCATCCATTTCAGCAACAGCATATCTTGGTCCACAAATAAAAACAAGAAAATGAAAACGAATCCACATTTTTGAAAGAATCTGTACAAACACATCAACAGTATGAATGAAAATGTATTGAAAGTGGCTTCAAAAGCGGCTCAAAGTGAGCCATGAGAAAACTTCAGAGGAAGAAAGCCAGATGCTTTGGGGCAGAATTGAAGAGAAAAAGACAGCAAGCCAACTCAGTAACGTTGTAAATGGTAATCTCGATGCAGCTTTGGTCAAGGATGTTACACACGGTCTGTGAGAAGTTAGAACTTAGGCCGGTGTATCTGGACTATGCAAAGACTCCAGTAAAAGTCAAGCATCACTTAGAAAATGCAATTATCCTGTGTGGTACCGAAATGAGCACTAGCTGAGAGGCTGGAGAACAGGGCTAAGGAGAAGAGGCTGGGGCAAAGCAGACAAGGGCACCTGTGCCCAGAGGAGGTATGGCTGTGCCCCTCAGGATGCAGTCCTGGCTTTGATTGCACTCCTCATGCCATCGCATCATCAAAGGTTACCACACCACTGCTGGGACAAGCTGTAGCTAGAGAATGGAAAATGCCAAAGGTCATCATGGTACTTTTCCTTAAGTGGCAGCAGGGACCACAAGCCATAGCACCACATCCAAGATCTCAAACATCAAAGCCCTGTGAAACTGAAACAGTGGAAGGTAATGAGAACTTTTCCCAGAGACTGATGGGCATCCTCAAGGCAATGACGTTTGAATTCAGTGAACACTCCCAGGGCTGCAGCCAGCCTCCTTGTGAATGCAGGGTGGAGACAGCGGCTGGATTGGACCCACACTGCAGGGTGCACATCTTTCTCAGGCAACTATTGCTGATGGCACAGTGAAACCAGGGTTGTGCTTATAAGATTCAGGAGTGATGACATTTCTGGGGTTTAATTAACTGCCAGGAAAACTTAGCGGTAGTTCAATATGAGCACACAACATAAAAACAAATCCATACTCATGGATTTGGCTCACTAGTAGAAGCTAAGTCCTGATATCAGATAGATGTTTTCCTTAGACCTATCTTTTAATACTTCAAAGTATAAAATAAATTCTCCTAACAACAAAAACACTCATGGACCTCATCTGAAGCCTAACATCACTAGTGATATAAACAGATTAAAAAAGAGCAATGCAGATGCAACAGATATTAGGCCAGTCATGTAATATGTAGGCAATCAAGAGGGCCAAGGGGATATATCCTGATTGCAGAAGTAAACCTAACACCTTTTGTTGTAGTCAGTCATTTTAAGCTCGGTACCCCTGCTAGGATCTCTGGGGCCTAGAAAGCATGGAGGAGGTCCAGGGAAGCACAGAAGCACTGGCCCTTGCATTAGCACTGGCATGGTTACATGATTCCCTTCTCTCTTTCCCTTCATGTTCCCTGTCACGTGAAGGTGATCTTCACCCCTGGGAATAATAGCACCTGGGCCTGGCACATGTCCATCAGGAGGTTACCCTCTGTAGGGGTATTTAGTGCCCATGTTGGGAGCTTCAAATCTATTGCTTGATTGCTGAGCCTTGCCTCCCACAGTGGAAACCCAGGCTGTTTGAAACCTTCATTTAAACATACGCGATATTGTTTCAGGTGTCCAAAGTTTTATTTTACTTCTGTAGTAAATATCTTCCAGCTCCTAAATGAGAACTTTGGGAAAACTGCTCCCACAATGCAACTTAAAAATCACCCTGCAGAGACCTTACGTTCCTCAGCTTAAATCCAGCCTTCAGTGTGTCTTGAGTTATGAGGCTGTCCAGACCACTAATAGAGGAGCAGGGGAATTTACACCGAAAGGAATAAACAAGCCAACAATAAAAATAACCATTTATCTCTTCTTCCTCCCCAGTGTCTTACTCAAAAGGTCACTGTGTTCTTTCATGGAAGCAAAGCTCTGTAATATGAGTTTAGGCACTTTAGGCTAAACCCCAGAGTTCTTACTCACTTTTCCCCAAGTAACTTTGGTGGATTTTTTGTTTGAATTTTTTCCTTGGATAAGGTCTAAGAAATAACCAGGTTCTCCAGAACAGAGCTGGTAGTCAGAGAAAAGCCCAGGTAAGTGGGGCACATGCTGAGGGGCTCCCCAGTTGACCTGGGGTGGCTTGTGGCATAGTGCTAGGGAAGAAATTAGATCCCAGCCTCACCTCCCTCCTCTTCTTCAGATGAGGTTTGCTTGCAACAACCTCAGCTCAGTGGACTAGAAATGCAGGTTGCAGGAGGATACATCTATCTCTGTGCAATCTTACACAAGGGCTGAGCAGACAGGCAGGTTCCCCCTGCACAGAAAGCAGACGGCAGTGCCCAGTGGCCAGTTTAGGAAAGCAAACCCCTGCCCATGTCATCATGGCAGCTTGTTTTGCCAAGCAGAAGGTCTAACACCATCTAAAAATATGTACAACTGTTTAGGAAGAGCAGGACATGCATTGCTCCCCGAAAGTTTCCTCTTGCAGAGCTTCCTGTAGATATACAACTGCCTTGTAAAGATGCTATTGCATGGGACAGCTACTGCCTTTGCTCTCATTTCAGTGAGATCTGGCCCCAAATCTCTCCATAAATTTATTCTGCAGAAAGGACAAAGCATTTTATAGGGTTCAGTTTGGCTCAGAAGTTGTTTGGGATTGCCTGGAATTTTGGAAAATGCAGATCCTGCAGCTCAGGGTCCCTGGCTCCAGTGACATTGTGCAGGCTTCCTGCTGCCTTCCCAGGTTCTGTTGCTAAAAAAATAATACCCCACGCTTCCTTTGCACTTCCAAATCATACAGCATGTTTTGTCAATGTCCACCATTGTTTAAAGCCCCTCTGGGCTCCTGCTGGGGACATTATTTCTCTCCAAGTTTCATAGGCAGCAGGGGTTTCTTCCTGGTTTTAAAGAGGGCTCCCATGGATCATGAATAATCTGTGATGTTGCTAACACAAGCCTTATCCAGTTGTCTTGTAACACACACAAGAGTTCACATCTGAAAATCCAACTGGCAGTCTGAGAAATCCATGGGCATTTTGAAATGCTCTGAATCTGAGAGAGGAGAGTTGGCAGGTACCCCAAGAAACCACCGTGCACAAAGCAGTTCCAATATGAGCAGTTCCAATATGTTTATTGGAAAATAACATCTTTCTGAAAGTTTGCTGGACATTTGGCCATTCTTAGTCCTCAAAGGCCATATTTGATCTGGGACATACAGGCATTTCCCCATGGAGGACAGGCTGAGCTGATTTGCATCTGGGCACCCTGAAGCAAGTCAGAGCAGACCAAGCAACCCTCTGCAGAGTCATGCGTGTGTCACCATGGCATAGGAGACACACTTTATCATCTGTGTCAGTACCATATCTCCCCTTTTTCCTTTTTAAAAGAAGAAGGGAAAAGAGATACCATAATTTAACACCCTAACAAAATAATTTATATAAACAGTTTACAGAACAAGTGTGTGCAGATTATCAGCAAGATGGATACAAAGAAATGGCCTTCAAGTCCAATGGAGGAAAACATTCACCCTAATGAATACACACGCAAACGTATTTAGGTACACCCCGTATCCACCTCAAACTGATTAATGAACCAAAAAATTAATTGTAAAATGGGTAAATAAAAAGCTGGAGACTGAATTAGAATACAGTGTATGCATTAAAAATTAGTCAATGTATTTATCAGTAACTATAAAATATTATCTTAATTTTGGCTTGAAAAAGCCTTAACAACAACATCTCTTTCTCTGCCACACTCAAATACATCGATCTGAAGGATTAGGGCAGATCACAGGGCAAGAGTTTGAGGATTTTACTCCTCCCTTTGCCACTGATTGTGTTAACAACCAAGGCAAGTCAGAATTCTGCTACATTTCACAGTTTCACTTTTGTAAGTGGGATAATATTTCTTACAAGTTTTTGCAGAGCAGTTAGAGATCTTGGGGAGAAAGCAGATATTTAAATGCTCTATGTTATTATTTTAGGCCCTGATTCAGGAAAACATATAAGTATATGTTTAAATCCTGCGAGTATAATGGGTTGCAAGCACCTATTTTAGGCTAAGCTCACATTGATGTGGTCTTTCTGAAAAAGCTGCCCTAAAACTTCTAATTATCCCTATTAAAAATACAGCTCATTGAAGCTTATTTAAAAGATAATTTCTAAAATAAAGGGGGGGGGAGTAGTGAATTAATGGCAGCTCAGCATATTAGGGCATTATCTTTCGTGCTTTATTGAGATGAAAGACTCGTGCAGGAGTACCCATGCCTTTTTGATTAGATGCATGGAGCAGGCTTTAGGTCCCCTTCAAAGATCCTTGGGCCGTATGGAGCCAGGAGCTGCTCCGCATTGACGTTGGAAAAAAAAAATCACACTCTTTTTCTCAGAGCCTGACTTCTTCCTCCAGCTCCCCCCTCTCATATGTGTATATATTTCGAGAGGAGAGTCAGGCTTAGTTTGTTCATAAACTGCAGTTCCTGGGCGGACCCCACGCACAGCTGGGCTTTAGCGGCTGGATCCGCCTTCCCGGCAAGCCTGAGCCGGGAGCCTCGCAAAGAGGGGCTCCGGGCTTGACAGCAGAAACGCAGGAGGCTGGCTCCACCGAGGGAGGATGAACTGGTCAAAGCCGTGAAACCGGGCTTCTGGTTGCCAGTGGGATCCAGAAATGGGGTACTGGAGGAGACCGGGTCTGCTTTCCTTACTGCTGCTCTCCTTGTGTGAGTAGAAAAATGTTTCTGGTTAGGCAATGTTAAGCAACATACTCGGAGTGGTCGTTTATTTTTCCTTCCTCCAGCAAAACAGCTAATCTTTGATTTCTCCCCTGACAGCAATTAGCCAGAGGACTGGAAATAGCAGAGAGTTTAGTAGAATACTCTGCTACGACTGCACGAGCTGCGTATTTCTCTTATGGCGAAGGGCGAGCGATTGCTTGGTGGAAAGTGCTGCGTGCTCGCTTGGAGCAGCTCGCAGATGTCAGTGTTTACAGTGCAAAAATATATATAGGTCAGCATTACTTGTTGGAAGTTTTTATTTTATTGAGGGAGATTAAAAGCAACTGAAGTGCACCGCTGAACGATCTGGCTTCGACAGTGTCCAGATGTGATGAAGTTTGCAGCTTAGAACTTTTATCAGCCGTGGTTTATGCGCAGAATTAATCGAACTATTAAAGAAGGGAAGAAGTGGGGAGAGGGGGAGGAGAAGTGTCTTTGCAACAACATCTGGTTATTCGGCAAACCTTTCCAGCACTTACGTAAAGATTTCTTTGTAATAAGTGCCCTGCTTCAGTTTTGATAGCACTTCTTCAATACTGCAGATAAAACCCCCCAGCAGCAGTTGAAAATGTGCCCATCTGTGGTTTAATTTTTTCTTGTTTATATCTTGATGATTGTTTCGTAACAGGGAATAGATTTGTATATAAGTGAGTGTTATATACAAATCTCCTAAGTATGTGTGTGTGTCTTTCTGTATATACAGAGTCTATGTATGTGTATACATGCATATATCCCTACAAAGCATATATTTATATGTTTGAATGGACACTACTTTTTAAAGTGAACTCTTACAAACACAGACCTGTTGCCCTTGCTGTAGAAATTTCAATGCAACTAAAATCACTTTTTTGCTCAAAGTGATGAAGGAGGAGGGTTATAACTCCAGTATTTTTGCATCCAAATGAAATAACTGAGGGCAGGGATCTGTATCTGCATTCACTTTACATGGGTCCCCCTACCTACAAGACCAGGGAATAAAAGAATGATTGGTCAGTAATTTGTGTGTAGGCAAACAAAACCATGGGTGCAACTGTTGAAACAGAGAGAACCAGATGGGGAGATTTAGGACACAGAATATGGTTGATTTTTCAAAAAGTTACAGAGATCTACAGTATTCATTTTCGTAGATAATACCCTAAAGTGTGGTTTGAAATGTAGGATGCTATGCTGATAACATGCTGCTAACTTGATCACATTTGGAGCAGGAATTACTACAAGTTATTATTTAAAGCACAGTCTTGGGTTGTTTTTGGTAAGAAAGAAGACCACTAATTATCCTTCAGAAATACTTAATTTTGGAGTTATTTAACTTACGGTTTCCTTTTTCTGAAAGGCAAGGTTTTAATCTGAAAGAAGCCAAACCAAAACATACCATGATTACTAAGTTCAACTGAAAGGTTACGTGAGTGATATGATGACAAAATTTGTCTCTGCACAGGGTAAAAAAAATAAGCCAGGGCTTGTTCTCTGTGATTCAGCTCATCAGTGATAGATATTTCCTGGGACTTCATCCACTTCCCTCGCATTTAGTGTTACAATTGACCCTACAGTCATTCAGAGAAAGTAAAAGTACCCAAGGAGCCCACTTTCCATTGACATTAAAAGAGAAGGGAAGAGCTAGTACCCCAAATTACCCAAACTGACAGAATATGCACATTCAGCTGTTCTTCAAGCAACAAACCTTACCACTCATCCAGCCTCTCTTTAAAGAGTGACAGCACTGGCTTGGTGACAGCAGCAAAGTCGCTCCTCTTAGCACAGAGATTTAAGACTTGCCATAGAGAACATGGCCCAGACTGTGTCTGTTACCCCAGAATAACTCCAGCTGAGCATTTGTAGGGACCTTGCTGCTGTCCCTAGGGCAGCAGAGACCCCAGCCTGTGCTCCATGCTGCCTGTCTATGCCTTTAATCCCCAACATGATTGAATGGCCATCACACAGCACATCCAACCATTTCAGTTCCTATGCAGTGGAAAAAAGGGCTCTGACAGACAACTGAAATACAGCTACTGGATTTCCTTAATTCTCCATGGCCAGCCCTACCAAGGCTTCAAAATAAACTTCTCCTCAGTGGCAGTGCCTGCTGGAGGACAGCATTTTTACATGGCCTTCTCAGCAGAAGGTGCAGACGGGAGCTGTAGTTTCACCACTGCTAACACAAACTCTCACACAGGTGAGAAGAGAATCCTTCCAGGATAGAGAGATGGTGCAATCCTCGACTTACCTTCACTGGCACAAAAAAATACCAGGATCATTCAGAATTGGAAAACTGTCTTACAGGGTGGGGACCTGAAGGCTTTCAGTGTATTTAGTTTGGCCAGGAGAGAGCTGGGAGGTGACCTGGCCATCTACAGTCAGGTCCTGGGAAGATGTTTTCTGGCAGAGGGCTTTCTCTTCTATGAAACAGAGATAAAACAAGATGTACACACTGGAAGCCAAAATGGGGCACTTTTGTGTTAGAGCACAACACAGTAAAGTTGTTCCAGCAGGTAATTACTCAGGCTTGGGATGTGGTGGATATTTGTTGCTCAAAACCCTCAAGACTGCAAGAGATCTGCTTAGAACTCTGTAACCTATACAGAAACTACAGACTTGATATTAGGATTACTGTATTGTGCACATGGAAACAGTCTGGCCTAAAATTAGGAGTCTTCCTGCCCTGCTTTCTATGAATATTGGGAAATTATGACTTGTGCTCCATCTGTCAGGAACAAAGCTCACATCTGGACAAACAGGCATGGGGCTGAGCTCAGTCCCATCTCACAGAGGGGACAGCAAAGCACCGCAACCCTCTGACCTGTGGAGACAGCCTCAAGAACGTGAGCTAAGTGTCACTGGTGCGACAACAGCTTTTGGGGCTGTGAACAGCCCCAGGAGCCAGGCAGAGTCTTTGTGCATCCAACCTCCAAAAGAGGGTATGAAACTCCAGTCTGCCAAGGCACGTAGCACACACCATGGGAGAGCAAGCTATACCCCTTGGGCTCTGGTGAGGCTCCAAAGAAAGAAAAAGAAGATTTTTGAAATGAGGTGAGGTTGCAGGTCTGCTACCCCAAGTCCAGAGCTCCCAGTTCCTGGGGTTTGAGTCTGCTTCCCCGTAACTCGGTCTCCTGTTAAAAATGCTGATCTGCTAAAATATCCTGACATTTTAACCAAGTCTCCTCGGCTCCCTTTGCCATGGTTGATGGCTCTACAGAGAGTGCTTTTGAGGGGTTATCTCCTGGTAGATGGTGGCTTTCTGAAGTCACATTCTCTTTCCTGCTTGCAAAAACTGCTCCCTCAGTGAGCCTCTTCAGCTAAATATATAGAGTGTATAGAATTCATAAATCACGCCCGGGAGCTCCAGGGCTGTCAGAAAAGCATCTCTGGCTTTTGATCTGCTCAAGAAATCTCTGACCTATCCCAGGCTCCTCCGGCAGCTTGTTCAAGAAGTTGGCTTCTTATTCTGAGGTCACCAGAGCTAAAACCATGGGTTGTAGTGCCACCAAAATGCCAGCCCACTCCTCAGGCGGGGGAGATATTGGGATTGCACCCCACCATCAATGGATGTACAATTCAGGAACACCAGGTCAAACCTGAGCTGGTGAGAGGATGAGGGAAGGAAAAAGACAAAGAAAGAGTCACTTCCATTTCACAGGCATTTGCAGAAAGGAGCTTTTGGAGTGCAAGGATGAGCCAGAGCAGCCGAGCAAAAGTGTCCTCCCAGGCTATGCAGCATGTGGACGTGGGCACTGCCCACCCCAGGACACAGGGCTGCAAGGCTGGTTATGACAATCCATCTCAAGTAGCACCATGTTTTGCTCTAGTATTGATTTAAGACAGCTGAAACACCAAGGAAGAGATTAACACCCTCAAAAAACTCCGAGGGGCTACAAGACCCCCACATCGGCTCGGTGTAGGTAGCTGGGTTGGGAGCAGGCACAGGGTCTCACTGCCTGAAAGAGAAACTTACGCATCCTACCAAGAGGCTAAATAAGAACAAAGTTGCAACAACTTCTCCAGTTAGGAAATAAAAAGGGAAAAGACAAGAAAAACCCTGACAATGCAGAACTGGAATCCTCTGCAATGTTGCAAGTGCCATGAGACTCAGCAAGGAAAGAGATGGCTGATTTTCAATTCACCTTTCCACATCTCCAAATCCGATGCTATGGTTTTAGTACTTGGTGTGAATTAGATTACCTGAAGTTTAAGAGTGGCAGCGTACAGCTATGTCAGATGAATGAAAACTGGTATTTCCTCTCCCCTCGCACCTCCAGCTTTGCTCAGACTTGAGACAGGCTAGTCATCAGTAAAGCTGACTATCAGTAAAGCTTCACTCTGTATTTTAATAAGGGGCTTTGTGGAAAGAAATACTTTTTAAAATATTCCGTACAACTTGAAATTAAAATACATAATTTTCTAACAAAAAACCCCAAACAACCAACACAAAACTGATGTTTACTGATGTTTTACTGGCTTTATCACTATTTAATGATGATCAGAAAGACATTTTTGTGTACTAGTAGTAAATAAGTTTGGCCAGCTGTAATCATGATACTTGTTACTGCTATTAGAGACAGAGATCTGGACAGATGCCTCCCACGTATTCACTGAATATGCAGAAAGCAAACATTGGCATTAAAACCAGGTGACTGGGGGCTTTTATTCTGAGAAAGAATTCCACTCTACTGCCTGTACTCCACAGCTTTACATTGCTTCGTGATTTGCTCTGTCGAGTTTATTTCCTCAGGACATCGTTTTCCTCTCCCCTTAGTGATAACTCTTTGCAATAACATTTGCTTTCAGCCAGGCTCCACAGTGTTGCAAGTTGCCATAAACTAATGAACTCTCCCATAGATTGTCGTGTTTTTGAGGAAGCACAACATCTGATCTTTTTATTAAAAAAAACAGTCCCACCAAGGAGACAAAATCAGCAGCTCCCACACACTCTGCTCTTTTCACATCCCGAGTTTAGCGCTCTGTGCCAAGTGAAAGCCGAACGCTGGAAGGGGCCTCCATGCAGAAGGGAGATAACACCACTGTTTGACGGCTGCCTGCCCTATCAAACCTACATTATGTCCATGCTAGACCCCAACTGTGGGATAACATTTCCTTAGGGATCTTCAAGGGGAAGTGAAGGAGTGGCTGAAAGCTGTCTTGGCCCTGTTTGCATGCACATCCCTGAATTCAGAGACAACTGCTGTGATCCTGCCTCTGGAAAGGATCTGTAGCATCCATCAGAGTCATATTTCTTCTTCTTCAGTTGGTTCATCTTTTTGTTACAGCCCATGTAGGGTTGAAACTCTGCTGCCAGCTTCTGGAAACTGTCAAAATTTTAGGAGAGGTGGGAGAGCCTGCTTATCGTGCAATCCCCTCTACAGCCCATAGTCCTACCAATTATGTGGCTCCAGGACTTACCCTTTCATGGAGCTGTTCCACTGCAGTGTTTTCCTTCCCATTGATAAGCCAGGAACAAACGACAGCTGATTTATACTACAGCAAATGTGTTGTGGCATGTGGGTCATTAATGTGTCCCGCTGTGACTGCAGCCTGCCAGGCTGTGCTGGACAGGGGGCTATGGCCCATGTGGACTCTAGCAGCCCAAGGATATGCCTAAACCCAACTGCTACCCTGCACTACACAGGGTTATTTGGATTCAAGATTAATTTTTTTTTTAAATGACCTTTTCACTATTTGAGCTGAATGATTTGAGGCAATCAGCCTGAGCATGCTGTAGTTGGGGGGCTGATGTGCAGTTCCAGCTGTAGTGGGGGGCCGAGGTGTGGTTCCAGCAGGGGCAGCTGCAGAATGCCACTTGGCAGGGTCCTGTGCTCCAGTTCCACCCATGCCTCTTTTAAAGTGGGCCACAACTCTCAAAGTAGTTGAAGCAGCATCATATTGGACATATTCTGCCTGTGGGAAGACTTCTCACCTTCCCACACTGTGGATGGAGATGTTCCCTTTAGCTCCATGTCAGTTATTCTCCACTGGACCTAAAACTCCAGTCTTTCTGGATAAGTAGATGTCCAAAGAAAGCTGTCCCCAGCAGCTTCTACCACAGCTCCAGACTCAGTTCTGATGAGGCCTGAAGGTTGCTGAAGGAAATACCAGACGGCCTTCACTCAGCCTGCAAAGAGCTGTTGTCCTGCCCTTGCAGCACACGATGGCAAGTCCTCTGGCCTTGCCTTGGAGCTGGAGAGTCCAGGCCTCCAGGACCATCACACACCCCCTAATGCAAGCCCTGCATGCAAAGCAGCACAGATGTGCTTGTGCCAGCAATGGGAACCAGCACAGCCGTGGCAGCCAGCAAACGGGGCTGGTTTATCGCCCTGCTCTGGGGTCCAGGCAGGGCAGAGCCCTGAAGCAACCACCTGAGCTGACACACACTGATGTCTGATATTGCCCCAATATCCAAACCTATCCTAATCTCTTCAGTTCTTCCAACACTCCTGTGACAATATTCCCTCTGGGAAAAACCCACTTACATCTTTGCATCTGGAAGGCCCAGAGACATCTGCTGAAGGTCCTGGTCACTAAGAGGGGCCTTTTCCTTAGATCAACAGTGCAAAACCCTGGGATTTTGATACTGATTCCTTCTCACTTCAGCCATCCGAAACCAGAGTGCTTAGCTGTATCCTGCATTGCCATAGTTCACTGTGCACCCCATCAGAAAGATGATGTTGCCAATGTGGATTCATACCATGCCCAGCAGTGAAAATCCAGAGAAAAATTTGTTTTTCCTGCAAAATCAGTAACTCAGGCCCCTTCCCAGAAACTGTGCTTGTGAGTGCCATGACTCTAAGTGCTTCTGGTGCATTTACAATGAACACGGGTACAGATATTTCTCTTAAAAGATCCTTTGCTGTTTCCAGGTGGATCATTTAATAAACTGCCGTCCATGCAGAATGAACACCTGTGTCCCCCTCAAGTGTTTGACTGAGCAGGTTGCCAGTCAGCGCAGCTGGAATACAATGAGGAACATCTGTTTGATGTTGTTTGATGAAACTTCCTGCCTTGGACACTCTAAACACCAGCATCCAGCATGGAAGAAACTGAGTTAGCCGCTGTCTTGCTGCGTAAAGCATTTTTTCCGTGCTAGATCTATCCCAAAATTAGCCCCAACCAGTCCATGATAGCAAACAAGACCCTTTTTCTTACAATGACAAGTGACACACAGAGCCATAAGCTCAAGCAGTTGAATGAATCATCCTTCTTCAAATAGACCCAGGGTACAAGCATCCACAGAAATAAGACCAATGGATCCCCTGGGATCTCAGTTCCTGCCATGTCTTTAATATGTCAAGAGGCACTCAGTGGAAGAAAATGCAGACGTTCCCACCAGAGGCAGAAGCTATTAGCTTGGGGGTGAGATCTCAGCAAACATTTACTGTGGTTTTGTACATGTGCCCTGTGCTCACCTGTTTGTAGAACAGCATCATCACGTCTGAGCCTTCCTTTCACACTTGCCAGGGCCATCAGCTCTGCAACAGGCTGTGGCCTGGGAGGCAGCCCTTGGGCAGAAGTGCTGCTCAGCATATTCAGACCGTGGCATGTCTCAGGAGGTGTCCAGAGGCAGGATGCTGAGTTGAAAAGACAAACAGCTACTGCAAAATGATGAGATCTTGGAGCAGGAGATGGTGAATAGAGAACATTCCCTGCTTTGTCATTTCTTCGTAGCTGGAAGAGGAGCTTTGCCCCCTGAACCTCATCTCCTCCAGCTCTTGAGTCTCCCTGGAGCTGTGCTGCAGCTCTGCCCTGGGGCTGGGACTTGTGGGAACCTTCTCCTTCTCCTGCAAGGGGGATCTCTTGAGAGGCATGACAAAGACACACAAGCTCCCATTAGTTCCATGTGCAGAAAAAAAGCACTTCAGACTCCATCAACAGGACTCTTGGGTCTGTTCCTGAAAAAAAATCCTTTCCAAAACCCTGCTCCTCCTGCCCTCCTGCCATAGCTCTCTTCTGCTTCAAAAAATGGAAAATATTCAATTTGAATTCAACCCTACTGGGCACTGCTTTTTGGTAGGTTACAACACAAGCTCCTTAGAAGATACTTTTTAAGAGATGAAGAAGGGCATGAAAGAGAAGAACACACCATCTATTTATGCGCTAAACACGGGACACCTCAGGAGAAGGGGGAAAGTTTTTAGCATCTGTAACCCAGGCTAGCCTCAAGTTCCCTCTGACAGCACAAATTAATTACTGTTAGATCTGACCTAAACGAGGGCAAAATCCACTCTATATAATAATTTTAGCTGAGAAGAACTGGCAGTGTTGAAACAAATTGATGACAACACATGGATGGAAATTCACAGAATATCTCTGCCCCAGCTGCTTGTCGCACAGTCCCTTGCAAGCCCTTTTTCTCCCTGGGAATCAAACTAATACAAATGCAAAAAAATACACACTGGTCAATCATAAGAAGTCCAACCAGAGATGAAGAGCAGCAGCTCCAGTCTAATGTCTCTTTGTGGGCTCATCAAAGACCTTCTAGCAGATGGAAAACCGAACATGTGCCAGGAATTTCAAACACTCCTCAGGAAGTTCATCTAAATCATCAGTAACTCATTTGCACTTAAAACAGAGCAAACCCTGTTGCCCAAATGTGACCCAGATAATGTTTCTGACGTGTTTACCTATTTGGATGGTATCCTTGAATTTCAATTCCATCTATTCACGGAGATCCAGGGTTCATGCAGAGCCTGAAAAACATACAGAAAATTGAATTCCAGGGCATAATATGATGATAATAGTAAAAAAATCCTAACTGCTGCACAGTAGTTTTACTTGAATGGCAGTAGTTTAGACAGAGCAATGTCTGCTACTGACTTGCAGCTCACGTGCTTTTGCTGCTTGGTTCATTGCTACTGCTGCTTTTTCTGTGTAAAAGGGGGAGACTCACAAAAGGGGGAGACTCAAGGCTGCTGCATCTGGGAATGAGCTGCAGAAGCTGCAATTAATTTGGATATAGGATAGACTGTTGATGCCTCTGCAGAAACAAGAGCAACAAAAATGATGGCAACAGTATTGTGGAGTTGGTTGACTCTTGCCTTTCAGCTCCCAGTCCTAAAAGTGCTCTAAAATCCTCAGCAATTTCTGCAGCAACTTGCAACAAGATGAGCTCAAACCACCCGTGCGTGGCCAGGCGGTGACTCCTGCTCCCAGGCAGTGTGGGAGGTGGGAGAAGTGACTTATTTTTAAGACAAGAATTTAGTCAAAACTGGATTGTTGCAAAGTGCTCTTCAAAGGGCTGAAATCTCAGAGCCCTCTGAAAACATGGCATGCAAATCCCCAGTCATCAGAAGGCAACTTCCACTGGGGATGTGCCAGCTTAGCCCTCTGCAAACCCCACCAGCAGCCCATGAGCCCCAGAACGTGATGTGCTGATAATGCATTGCCTCACCCTGCAAGGCCCCAGATAAGAAGAGGTGCTGGCAGAGCTGCTAAAATTACTTATGAACTGCTGAAACTCAGCATTTCCCAGTCTCCTCAGACCTTGAATAAGTGGCTTTGCTTTCCATCTGACAAAGAGGAATGGCACGTTCCCCTCGCATGCTCTCTGGGCTGGTGGGAGTTGCTGCAGCAGTGGGGCCATGCTGTGATGCTGGTGCAGGTCACCACACTGTATCCATGGTTTTCTCTTGAGCTGACCCCTGGTTGTGGTGTTTTTTCCCCTCCCAGACACTTCAGGCTGTGCTGCTGGCTTGGCCTGCTCTCTCTAGGCTTTTCCAATACAACAGAGTGTAGAAAAGACAGAAAAATACAGGAACAAGAAAGAAATGGGGACATAGGTGCAATGAAAGGGACTTGTTGCCAGACAAGGTTGCACCTTCAGACACAGTAAAAGTTGGTTTGTGCCATAGCTCCTCACATCTGACATTCATAGCCCAGTACTTACCCAGTGGCTGCCAGATGCCTGAAGGGATAAGTACAGATATTACCAGGCGAACTCACACCTGCATTTGTCTGCCAGGGAAGCTTTTGCCTGGCCTGCTAATGGCTCTGGAGGTACTAGCCATAATTACACAGCAACCCACAACATGCAGCAGGGAGGGAGTGAAAAATCCCACTGTTAAACTGCTGTCCTGGGCAATGTGAGGGATTCCTGTGCTAACCCTCTGTTCTAATCCTCAACCCTCCCTTGAGCCATCTTTTCAAGGAAGGATGCAGAGCATTCCTGCTCATCTCACAAAGGAATTAACTAGCCTCCAGAAGAGGGGACAACCCCCTAACTTGTGAGTTTTCTCCTTGGTTTAGGACAGCTTTCCTCATCTAGCAAGTCAGAACAAGGCTAGGAGCAGTGGTGACACCCACATGGAGCTGTGAACTTGCCCACCAGCACTGCCTTCAGGGCTGTCCCATCCTGCCCCTTCACCACCATCATCTGTTCCTGGATCATGGCTTGGTGCCACCTTTTGGTTCAAATTGCAGCCCAGCAATTGACAAATGATGTTACATGATCCATGAGCCCAGCCAGGTCTAACACAGCATTTCAGCTTAATTGGACTTAGCTTCTTGCCCAGGTAAGGCAGGTGCTTGGCTGCCTCAGGGATTTAGTGAAAAATAATGCAAATAACATGCAACCAGGTAACCACCATCTTTACTGGTATTTCAGTGAAGTGTGTCAGTGAAATGGATCCAGAAATACAACATATTCAGGCATTGCTGAAAGTTTCAAAGACATTGAGAAAAACAAATGAAATAGTGACAGGCCACTGCTGTTTTATCCATTCCATGTTCCCCCATCGTCAGCTTAATGTCTCTGAATGCAAACTGGTATTAATGGGAAGGATGTTGTCCATGACACCAGAAAGAAAATGTTCCTGAAAGAGCTGGAGTTCAGAGTCTAATGGGGGTGTAGTTTTTTACCTCATCTGATACTTACAGTCCTTCCAAAGTTCAGCAAGGCCAGAACATCTTCCTTGTCGTGTTGGGCTGGGTCCTGCTGGGCTTCAGGACCGCAGGACTGCAGGGCTGGCTTGCCTGGTTTTTCGAACTTCAATGTCAGACTTTCTTTGGTGAATAACTTTCGCATTTGAAGGAGTTCCCCAGCTAAAACACAAAAAATAGGCAAGTGTTACACATTTCAAGGAACAGCAGAAATCAACAAACTTGCTTAAAAATATTGAAGTAAAATAAACTTCATCTTAATAATTTTTCCTCGTAACACACTGTCATGTCCTATGTGCAATTTTTCCATAACTCTTTTCTAACAGGTTGCATGAGAGCTTGGATGCAAATTAACCACAAGGAGATGGGAAAGATCCTCCAGGAATTGCTCTGCATGTGGAAATGAATTTCAGTTCAGCCACTTCAGAGCAATTTTTTTGTTTACTTTCCACTGACATGAAATCAGCCACGATTGCATCGCATGCGGGATTGGTTAGTCAGTTACATAATGCTTAATAAATCCAACAGAAGTAACGTAAAACACATCACTCAGCCTGGGAAGAGGAACAGTATCTCAGCCAGTGTCACCAACCCACCCGGGCCAGGCATCAGTAAAATATCTGATCCAATGCCGGGGGGATGCAGGGGTGAGCTGTTGCATGAAAAATGTGATTAGGAAAAATGCTTGTGCCATGTGTGGAGGCCTTGAAGACAGACAGATTGTGTGTGATGGTAAGGGTCTACCGAGAAGCAGAGCTCACACCCTCATGGGGAGGGCAGCTCGCCCCATCCCACGGGGCAAGGCAGGCACGTGCTCGCACGCCCAGCTCCAGCTGGAGCTGCTGCTGTGTAAGGTATTACCTCACCCTAATAAAGTTCCTCGGAGTGCTACGTAAAATCATAACGGCCCTGTAAACAGAAAGAGCAAGATTAAGTGATTAATTATTTACCACAGATTATTTCTGCAGTGGCATGTGGAGGAGAGAGAACATTTCGCTGATGGCTCCAAGGGAGTGGGAAGGAAGGGAGGTGACCCAGGATGGGGCTGCCAGGCTAAACACAAAACAGTGGTGCTGATTTACACTCAAAAAAAGGGGGTGTGTAGGAAGACTGAAGGTACCTCTGGCCCTGCAGTGCCAGCACCCTAGCTCTCCCAGGAAAGCTGTCCAACCCACGAGTGTATTGCTCCGGGCACACACCACTGCTCTGCCTGGAGCATCTCTTGGCCTCCTTTCCCACATTTCCCTGCCTGCTCTGCTCCCCCGCTTTGCTTCTAGTCCCAGAGGAGACCTGCTGATGCTTTCACCCACGCCGTGGCTAACTTCCAACAGAGGAAAAGCTAGGGATGAAGGGGTTAATTACTACAGGCGCAGCACAAGCCAAGCCTGTAAGTGACTCCCTATTGCTATTTCGAAAAGAGGCTGCCTGGAAAGGGAAAGGAAAAAAAAAAAAAAAAAGAGAGGTTTACTTTACAACCATCATTATTTCATCTGCAGAGTTTATACAATGGAAAATAAAAGCCAGGGTACGCTAAGTCAAATCATTTCTGTTTCATTAATGGTATGGAAATCGTTTTGTTTTTATAGGGGAAAAACAAATGTGAACTTGATGTGTGTGTGTGAGAGAGAGAGAGCATGCAACTCCCTTCATTGCAAAGGGCAGAGCAGTGAAATCCAGAAATAAAAAATGACTCAGAGGCCGTAGGATCTATGAGTCAGTTGAGCTGTTGTTGTTTTTAAACACAAGTGAGAGCACAATATGGCAAATAATTGCCCCTGCAGCCCCCTCACCACAGGCGTCCCCGCTGGCCCAGCCATCCCGTCACACAGGCTGCTCCCTGCCAGCCCCCACTGCTGGACACCAGCAGCCAGACCCCCAGGGGCCCAAAGGGATGGAGCAGAGATTGTCCCAGCAGAAGCAGCTTTAGGGGTCAGAAGGTGAAATCTGTGAAGGGAACTCGGGATCCTGTCAGAGTGGATGGAGGAGACAAGTGGCTGCGAGGGCAGACGGAGGAGCACGGGCCCAGGCGCACTGCCCTGTCCTCACCCAGACATCAACTGACCAAAATCAAAGAGAAACTGCTCTGGCCAAATTCTCCCTGCCCAATGCCAGGCATCTCTTCACTGGCCCTTGACATTACAGCTTGCCTGGATGCTGCTGGTTTTGTTGGGGCACAACCCTGGGTACCTCAGTATGAAACATCCCCATGCCCCAAAAGCAGAGTCATTGTGCTGACACACAGAAAACTTGTGAAAGGGACCCGAGAAATACCGGAGATTACCAAAGCAGAAGGACAGACAGTAATCTGCAGAGCTTTTCCCTCCCCTGGGTGAAGTTAGATCATGATGTAATTTAAGCATCTGAAAGAGACTGGAGAAAGAGACTGCTGGTATGATCCATACCCAATTTACTTTGTAATGGGACTAAGCAGTATTTGCTAAACACTGAATTTAAAGGGATATTTTCACAAAGGAAAAATAAGTAGTAGAATAAGTCAGTTACCAGCCTGTTTGAAGAAGGTCCAAGCAAACCAGAAATGTATCCTGCATGTCTTCCAGGCACTGGAAGCACTGGTGTCTAACACAATCAAAATCAGTCCTTTTTTATGCACCAGGAGATATTTCTGTCTCACTCCTTGCTCCATACTGTACTCTGCCAAATGCAGTACTTATTATGCAGGACGGTGTGGGACCACATACCTGAGGGTGGAGCCCTGGGTCCCCTGATCTGAATGCAGCCTGGGCACTGATGGATTTCCTGGGAGAGCCATTGGCTTGTGCCTCGCAGAGGCAAGAAATGGGATAATAAGTTTTTTCAGCTTCATTTGGTCTGCTCTACCTCTCCTATGAAGATAAAGGTACAGTGTAAAACATGGACAGAGAAGAGCAGCCTGACACTAAAAATGTTTTTGGTTCAGCAGCTGAAAGCAGCACCAGACCCCAACACTGGAAAACAGGAGTCTGCTGGAGGAAACTGAGCTGCATCCAAAATAGAAGTACAACACTTTGAGGTCTGGTTCTGGGGAGATTCTGCAGCACAGCAGGATGCTGCAACAAGACCAGGCATTTTTCAACAGGGCAGGTCTAACTCAAACTGACTGCAAGAAATCTGGGATCACTGTTACACAGGTTGTGCTGAACAACTGCCATGGGAACTTCTGACCCTGCACAGAATCTCCTGGAAATCAGGGCATAGGAATTACCCTGATGCCCATTTGTGGCACTGGTTGTTGCATCATGGAGGAGGCAGCTCAGGAGTAACCTGGTGATGGGGAACACCTGGTGCTCTCACATGGGTCAGAGAGAGAGCAGAGCCCGTCAGCTCTGCTGTTGGATTAATCTTAAAAACAAAGTACTGCGTATAAAAGGGAAGGAATTTGTTTGTTCTCATAATAATTTTATGAGAGGCTCTGTTATTGCATAGTTGTGTCATTAACCGTGGATAAAAGCCCAAAGCAAAACCTAATCCCAAACTTGGCGGCAGACGCAGGACTTGCTGCTGAGCCCAGGCTCACCCAGGTGGGAAAGCAGGTCCCAGTGCAGGTTGTGTTTCCATCAGGGAGCCTATCTGAGGGATTCCAGGAATAACAGGGCTGCAGGGTTGAGTTAGAGCTGCTCCCCAGTCCTGTGCTCAAGTGCACTGCTGATTAGAGAGAGCAAAGAGCATCTCAACTAAGCTCCCTGGCCTTGGTCTCTCCCAGTGCAAAGCCTGGGGATTACAGGTTGACTGACCTGCATGGAAAAGATGATGCAGGGAGCTCCCAGAGCCACTGCAGTAACAGCAAGATGGGCAGCCCTCTGTGACCACTGAAATAGCATCAGCCCCATCCCGGGGTGCTTGGAGATATGCAGAAAGGAGTGGACAGACCTCTCTGTAGAGCATTTATGACCTAAAAATTATAAATTTTCCTTTGTCCTTGAGAAATACAAGCAATGTAAGGACAGTTATCACTGCAAGACAGAGCATGATCTGAAGGTCCTTTAATGGAGGTCCTGTGTGGCAGAGGCCTTGATCCCCTTCTGTCTTGGGAAGGGGAGAGCTGGGAACAGGGATAAGTGCTCAAGCATCTCACTCCAAACACGTTCCCTTAAGCCCATCTGCTGTTTAATTGTCCCAAAGCAGCATGCCAAGGAGAATACGTGAGAAATGAAAGTGTTCACTCTGCCCCTCAGTGAAAATGCATTGCCTGCCATCGCTTGGGCTACGAGGTGCTTTCTCCTTGCCTGTAACAAATGTGCTGTGCCTGCACCCCCAAGCATTCCCAGCTTGCTCCTTAGTGGTTCCCCCTCCTTGGGGACCACAGCATGGCGAAAGCTGTGAGAAAGCTGGAAAGCCAGAGTTAGGTGCTGGATGACCCACCTGCTCCCTGAGGCTGCACTGGTAGAGAGGGGCTCCCAAAGTCCCCTCCATGTTCCTCCAGCCACAGCCACTGCTGGCAGAAAGCTCATCTGCTGCGGGTGGCTGCTTCTGCGGCTGCAGCGATGGGGCTGGGGTGAAATCCTCTTGGAAAGCTGTTTCCAATGACTCCTGTATGGGGGAGAGGGTGAGTTATTGACTACAGCAGTGATGTTTCCATGGGCCGTGCAGGTGGCCAAGCAGAGGTTGTGGATGCCCTGTGGGCAATAAGAGGCTGGGGAGCTGCCCTGACATGCACGAAAAAATATCCCGGTGTCCTTGGGTGGTGGTATCACCCCTGCTGCTATTGCAGGAGAGACACAGGCACTTCTGGCATCGTTTTTCCTTTATTCCCTGAATTGAGAATCATCTCATATTCTCTCAGTAACCTCTCTGGGGTCCCAGTTATAGATACCAGAAGATTTGATCCCACTCTCATGCACAGGAGAACAAGCCTTCCTATTGATGGGAAGCCAAGCTCGCTGTGAGCCCACCTATCGGTGACTTCAAACCATCTTTCCAACTGTTGTTCCACAATAACTTTGACTAACTGTACTATTTATTGGCTCACATCACATCCTTATGGCTTTAATTTATTTTTGGAAAACTCAACCCACATTTAATTAGTTTATAGTTTGTTCCAAGTTTTGCTTATCCAGCTTTTTTTTTTTTTTTC
>VZTE01002525.1:245131-347376 GCA_013397775.1 Eulacestoma nigropectus
CCCCTTTTTTTTTTTTTTTTTTTTTTTCTAATTTTTTTTTTTTTCTGTTTTTTTTTTTTTTTGCCTTTTTTTTTTTTTTTTTTTGAAGTTTGTATTTTGATGTTTAGCATTTGCCTTGGCAACATCTGGAACCCGTTTATGGAAGTGTATTGTTACTTTTACTGCTTGTGCAGCTTTATTAAATCATCTGACTATTAATATTGAAAGTGTTCATCTGGGTCTAATCAGGGCCAAGATGAGTGATGTGGCACTTAAATTGTACCTACAAGCTAATGGTTCAAGGACACACAGTCCTGAAGAAACTTGCCGTGGGCTTTGTGCTCTTCTTTTTAGCTCCCTAGGACAAGAAGGAGGTGAGGGGGGGAGAAAAAAGAGATATTCCTCCTCTGACCTTTCTTGCAGAGCAGATAACAGAATCACAGCCCGAGTTAGTTTAGAACAATTTGTCTCCAAAGAATTTTGTCCGGTTACCGCTGTATTTCTGGATCGTGTTTCCATATTTAACTCTTTCATCTGTCCTGGCTTCTCCCCTGCACAGCACAGCCAAGTCAAGATCCCCATCACACACACCAGTGCAATACTGGCCAGTCTGACGTCCTGCTCTGACATCTCAAGCAAACCCTTGACATAAATAAGTAAATAATGTACCTGGTGGGTATAAATACACAAATAGCCAAACCCATCCTGTACCAGCAACATCCACAACCTGGATTTGTCCTTTTGCTGCTCCTCTGCAGGGCCTCCAGGTATCCCTGGGGTGATGGTGCTGAGCCAATCCCACACAAGCCTGCTGTGAGCACAGCACAAACCGTGGCAGGGATGGGTTGATCTGAAGGGGTGAAAAAGGAACTATGGCAGGGACACCACCAGAGCACAGGCCTGGGTGTGGCAGGGTTTGGGTTTGGGGTGAGAAATCAGTTTGCCTTCAGTTCTCTGTTCCCATGAAATAACGCAGATGGACTTTGTAGGGTGCGGTGGCTGTCACTGTAGGTTGAAGGCTGCACACAAAAAATTCTGGGCTTGGTTTCTGTTCCACACCCAAAACTCTCATCCTCCAGTGGAGTTTTGCCTGAGATTCTGCAAGCCCTGCCCTGGCAGAGCAAGGCAGGGAGGTGAGGGTAGCTCATGCTGGCTGCAGGAGCTTCAAATCCCAGCTGAAGCCATGGTTTCAGTAGCTAAACCTTGGATGGATGTGGGTCATTGGATCCGTTGAGGTCACCCACAAAATCCCAGGGTACCCCAGCAGGGCCAGACCAGCCCCATGGATGGGGGGGATGCTGAGCAAGAGGTTGTGGGCAACATCTTCACCCAATCCTGCTCCCAGCTCCCCCAAAACCTGACACAACACAATCCCTGCTGAACTGCATTTTAAGCATGGCATGGGTCATTTAAACCAACGTTTCCTCCTTCCAGCCTTCAGATGCAACAGGCTTTTCCTCTGCACCCAGGTTTCCCCCCCACCATTAACCTTGGCCCTACAAACGAGGCCATGGGAGCTTGTAAATGGTTTATTTCTGTGTGGGAGCCTTCCAGCAGCTCTTTAAAACTATCGCAGGGAGGGGGGTCTGGGCCCGTGAGGGAAGCAGAGCAGGCACGTGGGACGCTGTCAGAGCAGGCTGCGTGCCCTGGATTTGGGGAGCAGAGAAGTCAAAAACCCCTTTTTGCTGTTGGGACAGTATAGGCATTAGAAAGGGTCCATGAGCTCGGCTGTGGAACACAGGCAGGTCGCAGGTGTGACCACCAAGAGCGCAGGAGTTCCTGCATGTTGCTGACAGAGCTGGGGTGCCCACGGGTGTGCTGGATCAGCAGGGCCCTGCTTGCAGGGGCTGAGGCTTCCCAAGCCATAGTCAGGGATTTTGCAATTTTTTTTCTTCAGACTAACAGCTGGTGATGGAAAACCTGTGAGGGCTGTGGCAGCACAGTGAGCCATGACTGCCCTTTCCACAGGGGCTGGGAACACCCAGCACTGCTGGGTGGTTCAGGGACACGGCAGCCAGAGAATCAGGGATGGCCCAAACCTTCAAAACATTAGCTGCTGTAGTTCAGGTTCATACCTGAACACTTTGGAGTGCATCTATTTAAGAAAAAACGTATAAAATATATATTTCTACATAAGCCACTCAGTGGCATTTTTTTTTTTAAAGACATTTAGCAGCCTTAAGACAGGAAGTTTAAATTTAGCTGGGATTTATCCCTTAACCAAGCATGGTTCATGCACCCTTTCTATAAAAATAGAGATAATGCTATGCCTGTGAGATACAGGCAGAGCAGCTCCCCACAGGCAGCAGTTACTCCTGCTGCTGTGGCAGATCCGAGGCTCCAGGGGTGGGAGAGCATCTCGTGCTGGGATGAGGCACAGCAGGGAATGGAGCCCTGGAGGGAGCAGCCCCTGTTGCCCCAGGGCTTGGGAAGTCTCAGCCCATCCTTTACTGCAAATACACAGATGCCCAGGGAGTGGGTAGCAAACACATTTCCCAGCTTGGCCTCATTGAATAGGAAGAGGGAGGACGAGGAGACAGCAGGAGAGGAGGGAGCTGTCCCAGCCCATCCATACATCCCTCCCCAGCACCTCTCTTCCTGCTGGGAGAGGAATAAATGAAGTCTTCAGGCATACAGAGACCCGGAGATGTCCCCTTTCCAACACCAAATGTACTCGGGATGAGGGGAAATGCCAGTTTGAGTCTGGGTTGTAGAGGAAGAAGTAAATTTGCCCTTGATGATAAATGGTATGGGAAACACAGAGGGAAAACGTGGTTCTCTGCGGTTTCCCAGGCTCTTGTCCGGCGGGACCTGCCGGCAGCATTCTCCCCTCTCCTCTAGGCTTTGGAATAACACAAAGCACAATTGACTGGGCAAAGGAGAGCAAAATAAGCTTTGAAAAAACCGCATGGAGAAATAGGGTCAGCTGAGGCTCCTTCTCCCCTGGCCGCGTGAATCTCTGGGAATGGTGGTTGTTTTTCCGCGCTCACCTGCAGCCCCTCTCTGCTCCCCAGCCTGCAGTGCCGGCGCCCGCCGCAGCCTCAAGACCAACCTGTGCAAGTGGTGCGACTCCACGCCGCCGGCCTGCGAGGAGAAGGTGTGCTACAGCAACTGCAACCTCAACTCCTACTGCGAGGACCCCTACGAGATCTGCGTGGCCATATGGTGAGAGCAAATTCCCTCCCCAAGGGGAGACGGGGGGACGAAGGGGTTCATGTGTGTACCCCTGTGCTTGGATTACTGACCATTGCAGCAATTCAGGATCTCTCTTCCCCTTTCCTTGACTCCATTATGATTAAAATTACAATGCACAGTGAAAAAATCATTTGGTCTGCCCTGTAATTAGTACCAGTTTATTTTCTAAATAAATTAAGCTTTTGAGTGCCTGAAACAAAGCGTGGCAAGTTTGCTGCAGGACCTATAAACTCCCATAAACCTCTGTATTTAGCTTTACAAGCTGAACCCAAGGGCAAACCAGTAACCCTGACCTGCAAACCTATGATGTCCTCTTGCATCAGGCGGTGAAACCTCAGTTCACATGCAGGGGTGCAGCCAAGGTCAGTCTCCATCCAGAACATGGATATCTGAGCTGGCACCACACTGGGGTTAACCCACTGGGTTTAACCCACCTCTTTCCCATCCCCTGGAAAAAGCCCTTTTCAGCTCCTGCGAGAGGTGCCTGCCCAGCAAACGCAATCTTGCCCTTCAGGCCAAGCACACGCTGCATGGTTTGGCCCGGAAGAGCGCCTCCCCCAGCTTTTTGGTCCCCATGAGCAAAACTAAAAAACCATCCATTTTGGGTCTGCCCAGAGTGATTTCCCTCAACTTTCCCTTTTAATTTAGCTGCCAAAGTGAAAGCCAGCCAAGCACTTATCGCTAGGCTTTATCTCAACCTGCTAATTAGCGTGAATGCTGTATGCCAGCTTTCAGTAGGAGTTTGCCTCAACATAATTGTTGCATTATGGACTTTTAAAAAAGCAAAACACAACAAGACACCCAAACAAACAAACAACGAAATCCACCCCCTGCCCCAAATTCCCCTACACACACATGGAGAAGCCACCTTAAGCCCTGGGTAGGCAATCCAGCGTGTCGCTGGGTTTTTCCCACTGGCAGCCTACATTTACAGGAAAAAACAAGGCCCCTGCAGCAGGAATCCCCCTGCCAGGGAAGCAATCCCACTGCACAGGATGGAGCTGCACCCTGCATCATGTATCGGATGGGGTGAGGCAGCTGCGCAGTCACAAATAACCTGCCAACCCCT
Source organism: Eulacestoma nigropectus (assembly GCA_013397775.1). Lineage (NCBI taxonomy): Eukaryota > Metazoa > Chordata > Aves > Passeriformes > Eulacestoma > Eulacestoma nigropectus. The sequence continues at coordinate 249,375 of VZTE01002525.1, forward strand.
CCCAGCATCTCCTATCCCATTCTGAGATTCACCCAGAGAATAAGATGCCTGTGGGCAGGGCTCACCTCCAGGCCAGCCTTGCTGCTTGCTGCTCACTTGCAGAGGCTTATATGGATCATCCAAACTCGTCCTGAGTGGGTATCTCAGTTACAGCAGCAGCTTTGGCCCCACGCTCATGTCCTCCAGGGGCCCAACCTTGGCAGCCCATGGAGAAGGGATCTCACCTTCCAAGGACTCTTCAGCTGGAGCTCCTCTGTCAAATTACCTCGTAGGCCCAAGAAAATGTGGGGAGCACTGAAACTGGGGGACTTCACCAGGGAGAGGGTGACAAAGTTAGGTTCTTTCCTTGGCTTTTATGTCTGACTTTGCAGCTGACCTCAAAGACATTGTGAAATCTCTCCACACCTTCATCCTCCCACTTTGCACCACCAGGTCAGGAAGCAGAGACTGTCCCTGGAAAAGTACTTAATTGTAATTAAAAGTAATTAATGGTTGTCATTTCCTTTGAACGCCCCCAGGAGCAGCTGCAATGCTGTAGCCTGTGCAGGGCCAGTCATCCCTCATCACCGATGCTATAAGTATATGTAAGTAGAATTATACCAGAGCCACAGCAAACAAGTCGTTCCCTACACACCTTGAAAGAAATGATCTTAGAATCTGGTTTAAGGTGACACATGGGTGACACAAAGGCTGAGCTCCCAGGCTAATGCTGCGTCGGTTCATTTGTCACACGCAGGAGACAGGACAACGAGAGCATCAGGATCAGCACGCTCTGCCACAACCCCCACCGCCCCATCGAAAACCTCATGGTCCCCAACTACAACACCTCGCGCTGCATCATGAGCCACCAGCCCAGCGAGGATGGCATCATCTACATCTGTGGCTGTGTGGACGAGCAGGAGTGCAACGACAAACTCATCTTTGAAAACCACACCAATGGTGAGTTATTTATGGGGGGGAGCAGCACCCCAAACCAATGACAAATCCCTTGTATTTCCAGCAGAGTAGGAGATGCAAAGAAGAGGCTCTTTCACCACCTTCTTTGACCTCCCTCTATAAAAGCCAGTTAAAATCTCCACCCCGTTACTGAGCCCAGCATTTTGTCTGTGGCCAAAGCATTCCTCCCCACAATACCTGCAGCCTTTGTGTGGAAATGTCAGGTGATGGAAAATCCACCATATCTCTCAGTGGGCTATGCCTTCAGCACAGGTTGAATCAGCTGGGGAACCCAGGAGCTGATGTAACCCAGTGTGAGTCAAAAGCTCTGAAAGCTTTAAATAAATTGTGTTGGAGCAAATCCTGCCCCAGAGCACACCCACAGGAACTGCTGGCACCCCCCACAGCTGTAACCCGAGGAGGTGGAGGTGCTGGGGCACAGGGCTTGGCATGCAGGAATGCCTCCCTTGCTGCTCTCCTGGGAATTCTTACAGTTTCTCCCGGAAAGGGACAGCCAGAGCCACACCGGTGCTGAACACACACATGAGCGTGGCTTGGCTCGCTGCTGCACATGGCTGGAGATCCAATGGGAGCTGTAAATCCACAGCAGGGAGAACTAAGAGGCAGCTTGTTTCTGTACCTCAGGAGGGTCGTATACTTTGGAAACGTTTCCATCCAGATCCTGAGCCTTTGCGGGCTCATCCAAACCTCCCCAACTCCAAGTGGACCAGGTTTATCCAAGTGTCCATCAAGAATCTGACCTGTAACAAAAGCAAAGTGAAACGCCTCCAATTTTCCATCGTCACAGAACAAGGAGATGCTGAAAATGAGCCTAGGCAGAACCTGCAAGCCAGTGGCATAGCTTCTCCTGCAACATAAGGAAAAAAGAAAAACATCACATGAAATGCAAATTCTCTGAACAAACAAGCCACTTTAATGGAGGCTAATGATGCTAAATTTGGTGGTTCTTTGCTGCTTCCCCAGCCAAACATAACAGGTACACACACTTCTAGGGAGAGATAGTCAAATCCCAAAGCCAATGCTGGGATATGTAATTTCACACAGAAATGACAACTGGCTCATTGGAAATGCCGCCCCCAGCGAAGGCTCCATATCCAGCCTCCTCCTGTCAGCCGGCGCGGAAAGCGCTGGAAGTCGGAGCAAGAGCATTGTGGGTCTTTAACAACTCTCTCCTCTTTGATATGGGCCACAGGGCAGCTTAGGCAAACCCCAGGTTCACAGAACCCATTCTTTACATCCTTTTCTTCTGCTTTGAGGGATCGTTTGCGTTCTAAATATTAACTTATGGTCATATTCAATGGTATAGACAACTCCTGAGCAGAGAAACATCTAACAGAGACAAGCACTTCTCCAGCAGCAGAAGCAGGCAGATTTTTTCCTGTTTCTTGATTCCTTAAGTTCTGCTTTCAGGTCTGGGCTGCTGGGTGGCATTGCCCTCCCACTGGGGCTGCAGGGGACTCCATCAGAGCTCAGAGACCACACTAATGAACACACAGAGCCGTAATTTCCTAAAGCTGTGCACACAGGAGCCCAGTGGACATCTTGGGAAGATGCTGGGTAGGGTGGAGAATGCAAAGTTCTTTCCACCTCCACTGCAGCTAAGCCTGGCCCTGGAGGTCCATATCCCCTCAGCAGGGATGGACAGACCCACGCAGCAATGCTCAACAAGATGTGGGTTTACAGACCTATGGTTATTGCCAGGGCAACTACAGTTGTTCTCCGTAGAAGGGGTCTAAGCCCTGCTGCAACTCCTGCGTATCAAAAGACTTCCATCAGGAAGAGGCATCCTCACGAAGGAATTTCCTGAAGTTGTGTTAACTTCCCCTTTTCGGGACTTGTGCACGCAGCTCCCTTAAAAATATCTTCTCTTTCTTCAGAGTTTCAAAGATGGGATCCAAAGCATCGGGTAAATCCATTAAAGCGGTAGGTGATATCCAAGCCCAACACTTTCCAAAATAAACATACTCCTGAGTTAGTTATTGATTTATATCAGTTTAGGTTGATCTTGTGGTTTAAACCTGATGCCTATTTTAGAAACGCTTTCACAGCCTCGCAGAAATTAGCTGCAGCACATTTTTTTGAAATTTGCCAAGGCAAATAGCTAAATGCTCTGTTTTTCCAGAACCTGAATTATGATCTGCACACACTGAGGTCAAGCAGAGAGAGTTTTGTTTATGGAATGATTCTTATCCCTCTTCCCCTGGGTTATTATAGTTGGCAGAAAAACCTCTGAGTAAGATTTTACTTGAATATCTCTACTGAAGTCAGCATGTTTATTCCAGGAATTGCAAACATCAAAGGATCAGACAATTATATGTTGTGTGAGGGTTATGGCTTTGTGTGCACGTCCTCCCCCCGACAATCTGAAGGCCAACAGGGGGTTTAAAAGAAACAAAACAAAAATGCAGCCATGCCCTGGCGATTGTTGGGGTTGCCCTTGTAACGGGCTGAGGAAGGAGATGCCAGCACTGGCAGACAAGCGCTGAAATGATGCTCCTGTGTGCTAATTATCCTGCAAAGTGTCCCGGCACTCCCCTGCACCCCCAGCACCCCTCCTGGCTCTCTGTCTACCACAGGGGTCCAGCAAAGCTCCAGCCCCAAGCCCCCTCAGAGATTTGCTGTGTTCGAGCCTTGCCTCAGATTTATCATTATTTCCAGCCAAGCTCCCCTTGCCATGAGTGCAAGCAGCGCTTGGGACCCCCAAAAGGCCCTTTGCAGCCTCTTGTGCCACACTGCCCCATCCAAGCGATGCTGGCCTGTGTCTTCTGTTGATAAATGGAACTAAATTTGAGACCAAAACTGATCAGCCCCCCTTGCTAAGTGCCTACATCTGGGTTCTGTGCCGGGACGGGCCCTTGTGTGGGCCTGCAAAGGGCTGTGCTCCATTAACAGCTTTGCATATTTTCCTCCTCTGCGTGATGAAAACGAGCTGTGGCAGACCCGCAGCAGCGACACCTCGCCTTTGCTTTCCTCCCCTCAGGCTACTCCATGCTGCAGAACAAAGAGGTGATCCCAGTGGCTGCCATCAGCCTCCTGCCCCCGCTGCTGGTGGCGGTGATGATCACGGTGATATTTTACCTCTGCCGCACGCAGAAGAGACGCAAGAGAGCCAAGGCGTGGTGTGGGAAACAGGGACAGGCCCCGGCGCTGCCGGAGCCGGGGAAGGCAACCGAGAGGGAGGAGAAGTTGTCCGTGCTGATGGATGAGAGCCCAGCTGGCACCAGCCCCGGCTGCGCCAGCAGCCGCCCCGCTGAGCTGCTCCCCATCGAGCTGGACGAGATGGTGGGCAAAGGGCAGTTTGCAGAGGTGTGGAGGGCCAAGCTGAGCCACAGCCGCTCGGGGCAGTACGAGACGGTGGCCGTGAAGATCTTCCCCTGCGAGGAATACTCTTCCTGGAAGAACGAGAGCCAGATCTTCACCGACACCAGCCTCAGGCATGACAGCGTCCTGCAGTTCCTCACTGCCGAGGACCGGGGCACGGGGCCCCGCCGGGAATACTGGCTCATCACCGCCTACCACAGCCGGGGCAACCTCAAGGACTACCTCTCCCACCATGTGCTGAGCTGGATGGACCTGCAGAAGATGGCTGGGTCCCTGGTGAGCGGGGTTGCCCACCTCCACAGCGACTACACCGCCTGCGGCCGCCCAAAAATCCCCATCGCCCACCGTGACATCAAGAGCACAAACGTCCTGGTGAAGAATGAGCAGGAGTGCGTGCTCTGCGACTTCGGCATCGCCATTCGCCTCGACCCCTCCCTCACAGTGGACGACTTTGCCAACAGCGGGCAGGCGAGTATGACCCACCAGCCCTCTCTGGAGGAGCCTTTGCCAGCCACCCCCATGTCCTGTAGCTAAAGTCCTCACCCACTGCTGCTAACGCCTCTCTCCTCTCTGCGGGCAGGTGGGCACCGCCAGGTACATGGCCCCAGAGGTCCTGGAGTCCAGAGTGAACCTGGAAGACCTGGAGTCTTTCAAGCAGATGGATGTCTACTCCATGGCCCTGGTTTTGTGGGAAATGGCCTCCAGATGTGAAGTGGTAGGAGGTAGGAGCATCGCACCGGGGTTGCTGTGTGCCTTTTTACTCCCTTACTGCCACATCCCAACTGATAGCACAAGACGTGACTTGGGGTGGCCCAGGCCTCTGCAGGGCTGCCAAGAGTTGGTGACAGATTCCCCTGCTCTGTGTGCCTTGGCTTAAGGGGTGTGGCTCAGTGGTGAAGGAGCAGGACAGGACCTCATGGGGATATCTGGTCCAGCCCCTGCTCAAAGCCAAGGAGCTGCCAAGTCCCATGGAGCCTGTGCTGGTGATGCAAAGCAAACCAAGCAGGAAGAGCCAAAGGTGCCTCCCCCTCCTCAACCATTTTCTTCTTCAGACAACACCAGAGCACTTACGTTGCAATGGAGACTCACAAACCCCAGCCTCTGACAGTGTGACATCCCCTGTCACTTCCCAGAGCCACATGCTGCCATCTGAAATTGTGTGTAGCAAAACATTTCATTTACTGCCCTGGTGTTAGCCCCTGCCTGCCTTCTGCCTGCTCCCCTTTCCCTTCCTTCCCTATCCTACCTACTCACAATACAAGCCCATAGGGCTGCAGGAACCTCCAACCCTTGGCCAGAAAGCCGCTCCAACTGCCCTGCAAGCCCCATGGTTGGCAGTGGGAGGCCCTTGCCTGGTGTGGATGCCCCGTGCATCCTTTGTTCCCAAACCAGCATTCCAAGCCATCCCCCCCTGCTCATATCTCACCTGCATTCACATCTGGGCAGGAGCTGGCAGAAACCAGAGCGGCCTCTCACCTCTGCCAAGAGCCAGTTTCTCTTTGATCTCCCATGACATGGGGTTGCTCTTCTGGAAGGGCCATTTCTCCTCTAACCCATTCCATGCCTGCAGCAGAAATTTGGAAACTGGTAACATAGTCACCCCTCCCATCTTTCACCAGCACAACTCCTTTTGCCTGCTCAAAATATGTCACACCCAAAGATAAACCAGGTCCTTTGTACTGCATCTTTAGGGTTCAGGGAGGAGGTCAGACGGTTCCTCGGTGCTGTCTCTGAAAAGAACCTTTCAGAACCCAGCACTGCATTTCTGTGTTCAAATTCTCAATTGTTTCCAGACCTGCTTATTTTTTTGCAGACTTTTAAAAACAAATCCATTCTCATCCGGTGGGCCATAGCAAAACAAAGCAGGGAATGCATTAGAAACATCCTGTGATGCTGCTGTTGCTTCCTTACAGAGGTAAAGAATTATGAGCTGCCTTTTGGGTCGAAAGTCCAGGAGCAGCCTTGTGTGGACACCATGAGGGACATCGTGCTGCATGGCAGAGGCCGGCCTGAGATCCCAAGCAGCTGGCTGGTGCACCAGGTAAGCTGGGAGCAACTGGTTCAGAAAAGAGCAATACACATTGTCCCTCCTCACTAAACCAGCCTGAAAAATCAAATTTACAGTCAAAGAAAAAGTGGGCAGAACTCCTGGGCTCTACTTCCAGGTCCATTGTGAATGGCTGGGCCCACACAAGTCCCACTGGACTCATTTCCTTGTTGCACAAGAGCCACCAGCCATGGTACAGCAGCATTTGTTGATCAATAGCCATGATCAGGAAGCTGTAAATGCCAGGTGATACGTTTCAGTTACCCTGAGGATAACAGCAAAATGGAGCATTTCAGTGCAGCTCTTCTCATGAAACAGGAACTCATTGGAGTTCACCCCACTTCTCCCCTAAGCACCTTGTCTGGAAGGCTCAGGAAAGACGCAGTCCCTCACACACAGCCATTTGCAGCAGACACAGAGGGGAGAGAAGGTGCATCCAGCCTTCTGCCTGCTTGGCTGTGGAGGTTTCAAGCTCAAAATTAGCTTTAACATGAGAGAAATTTCCATTTCTACAAGGAAGAGCAAACCAGGAAGCATGTCCTTCATGTGAAACACTCAGGAAAAGTGAGTGAAGCTGAGAGCAGGGACTCTGCAAGGCTCAGGGCTTGTCAACGGAGGTCTTTCACCAGCCTTCAGAGGGTCTGAAATCAAGGTGTGTCAGCACAGAGGGCATAGCCCAGTGTTCTAGAACAGGAACATTTCACCAGGGACGAAATGTGCTCTGTTGAAACCACCCACAAGCACACCCAGAGCAACCAGCTACAGAAACAGAGCTCCCTCCTGGCCCTGACAGGGTCCTCTGCCCCAAGCCAGCGCTTTCTGCCACGCACTAAGGACACGAGGGGTAACAGGCATGCTGATCATGACTTCCACATCTTGCCTGACCTGGTACTTCTTGAATTTCACATGTCTTGTGGAAAAACACCATCTGCTGATCAACACTCCCCTTCACCTGAAAACCAAGCTGGAACATCGAGCCTGCTGGCTTTCAGAGCCTTGCAGTGCTCAGTGCATCATTTTGCAATACCCACCCGTAAAACACACTGCCTCTGCTCCCACTCTGCCCCGCTGGCACACAGAGGAAGGCTTTGCAAAACAAAAGAGAAAATTTCTCGACCTTAGGAGGCCACACGTTCCCTACAATGTCTCCTCTCAAAACCATGTTTGTCCAAAGACTCACAGCTGACCTGACTGCCCAAAACTGCAAACAGCATCAAATGAGTCCGTGGCTTCTACAGGACCCCCGGCGAGTTCATCAGTCAGTGAGTCCATTTCTGAAGCTCACCCAGCCTTTTTCATTGACAAAGGCAAACACAGGAACTTCAATCAGCAGTGCCACATATTTGAAGCCTTTGAGTATTCACCTCAGACATTCACCTCCCACGGTCTCCGATAAACTTTGAAACCACAGAAAAAATATACAGAGGCTGAGGTTGTCAAAAATCACACTTTATGATAGAGCGTGAGCATAACTGTGCAGTTCCCAGGGCTGAAGGGAGGCTGACTGCAGTCACCTCCCAGAAACAATGTTGCTGGAGTTGGGCTGGTCTAGCAGGCAAACAGAGCAAGGCTTGTAAGGTGGGAACTCTTATTGGATGCTCACTGGAGAAGGGGAACAGAAAATCCACGCTGTGTTGCTGAAAGTTTTTCTCTGACTAATCTCTGCTGGTGTAATAAACATCTCCTCACAAGCCCGGCTTTACAGAATTTTCCGGGCATTTTGCAACCATTCTCCCCAGGATGAGGAATTGGGCAGCACCATCTGCTGGGAAGCAGCAGAAAGCCACCGGCTTGAGCCACTGCGGGAGGGTCCAGGCTGGCTTCCTGTGGGAGGAAGCGGTGGGTGACACCGAGAAAGGGTGACAAGTCGCTCACCTGCATGGGAGGCACCCCTAGATGTTCCCACCAATGATAATAAGTTTGCTGCAGAGCTCCAAATGCTACTTCTATGTCTCAGCCATCAGGATTGCTCTCAGTCCAGCGAAGACCATGGTTTGATTTTCAGCAAGTGTCAGCAATAATTTCCCTGACACGGCTGACTCACCCAATAGCAGCTTCAGGGCAATTGCTTGCAAGGCCCCACAACAAAGTCAGCTGAAAAAATTCATCCCCAGTTTCCCAGATAACTTACAAACCCCTTAGGTCTGTGCTTCTACCTCGTTTCACATCCCAACTCATTAAAAAAAAAAAAAGTTTTTTTAGGCCAGGTAAATTCCTGAATCTGGTTCACAAAGCAGCTGAACAGACTGATGTACTGGCACAATCAGAGGTTGGTGCAGGACAGGAAGGAGCAGTGGAAGCTTAAGTCAATATTGCCACTAAAAATACGCTTGTACAACTCAGCATTCTTTGGAATCTTGGAAAAACAGATATCAAATATAAAAGCCAAACTAAGTCCATTTTGTAAGCCAAACAAGATGTTCCAGTTATACCATTTAAAAGAGCATCATCACTGCAAGGCAAACTGCAAATAAATGTTATGATTTCAGGGAAAAATAAGTACAGAAAATCTTGGATGTCCTGTTTGAGAACAGGCTGACTTTAAAAGCTTCACCTAAGCTAGCTCATTTTTGCATGTAATCAATTACCCTCAAATCCTTTCAACTAAGCTAATAAATGAGTGACGTCAGAGGTGCTGAAACACACCATCTGTCAGTTTTGCTGTACAATCCTGTTCTCTCCAATCTGTGTCCAATACGGAACATTTAGTACAACGAACCTTAGCAGAGAGCAGTGAGTTCTGAGTAAGATGCAGAAGGGCAGAAGGCACTGACCCTATACGTGTGTAGGACTTGGAATTTCCTCCTGTGTGGGTCCATATGAGACTTTAGGGTTCTCTTAATTGCAAATTAAGAATACATAAAACCCACTGAAAACCACAAAGCTTTATTTAGAATAATGATTTTTCCACTGTGTTCCAACTTTAGTTGACAACGATGCCAAGAGCAATAGCACATGATGGAATTACATGGGCAAGGGAAGGTTCAACACAGCTTCTGGTGATGGCTGTGTTACTAGCTAAAGAGTGGGAAAAGCACCAGCTGAATACTACCATTTATTTTGTTTCTAAGCCCAAAATATTGTGACTCTTTTCAGAGCCCTACACAATTGGACAAAAAAAAATAGCTTTCTGGGAGACATAAGCATTGTAGCTGAGAGGAACTCCATGTGCCCTGGAGTAAACTGGGAAGCACCTTATCCCATCTCAACCACAACGCTGTTTTGTGATCAGAGAACAAGGTTCAGCTGCACACTGCAATGAGTGTTTGGCACAGCACACCCTTTCAGAATGCCACTAAAACAAGAAGTCAGATTTAAGAAATTATTTCCAAACCTATCTTTGAAAACCACCTTCCCTTCATCATCCCCTCCCTCCAGGTGTAACAGGCAGGACACAGCTCAAACCCAGAGGCCCGGGCTCAGCCAGCAGCCTACAGGTCACCATCCACACCTCTCCTGTCCCTCCTGATTTTAGATGCTCTGATCCAAATCGGCAATGCTGAGACAGGAAATAAATAGGGGCTGGAAGGAAAGAGGCTCTAAGTCTCACAGCCAACACAAGCCAGTTTCCAGGGAGCATGGGGAACGTTTGGGAGCAGATGCCGGGGGAGCCGACGCTGCTGCTCTAACACAAGCAGTGTCAGTGGAAGCATCAGCACTTCCACAACTTACCGAGGCTGATTCCTCTTGTACTTAAGCTTGGCCAAAAACAGCCTTTATGCAGGAGGCTGTCAGAAGTGTGGTAAACCACTGAGGCTGTGTTAGATCCTCTTCTTCCTGCCTTCCAATCCTAATTTCAGCCCTTCTGACTGCAGGGAATGCGCTTCCTGTGCGACACCATCACGGAGTGCTGGGACCACGACCCCGAGGCTCGGCTCACTGCCCACTGCGTGGCCGAGCGCTTCAACCTGATGGCACAGATGGATTGTGATGACATCCTCAACAACAACATGGACAACGAGGCCAGCAAAACAGCTTCTCCAGGTGGGGAGCACCAGGACAGTGATGGGAGCAGAAACATTCAGTGACGCAGCAGGCAAAAGTCCTCCTCACGAGGAACAAGAGGATAAGGGAGAAGCATTTAGCTCATGGGGGGAAAAAACCTCACTGTTTTTCAAAATGGAACTAAGATCTAGTACATAAATTATTTATAAGATCTGTTTCCTCCCACAGATACAGTGAACTGTGGAATCAATATTTTGGTTAAAAGTGCAACATTAGTATATGAACTGACTTTGTACTTACTTAAAATGTATAATGATGCAAAGCATTCCTTTTATTATTTTTTAAAATAATAATGTTTAATCTTTTATTAATAAGCACCTGAATTCCAAGTCTATCTTCTTTAGGTCCTTCCATATTGTCATCATGAGTTTCTTTTCTAACTTATTCTGCAGTGATCAAAACAATTTTCCTTTTTTTAATGGCTTATACACATGCACAAAATCTGTTGTAGCAGCAAAGAAAGACATCATGAGATGTACCACACCCTCAATGGAAGAAATGCTGACATATAAGAAAATCACTCCTTCAACATTGTGCAAAGATCACAATAATCCAGTTTGTAAAAGCCTGAGACAATGCAACTCCAACATACCTTTTCTCACTGTGGAATTCCTGGGTTAATCGATAGTTCAGGTGGGTGTGCGAAGTTTCTTTGAGAGAGAACAAAGAAGTCACCAGTGTAGACATGGTTACTTCACCCTAAAAACTCTCTATGCAGGTATCTAGACAACTCTTTCCCTCATCAGACCAGCCTGCAGCCACCTCTAGCCAGATCTGTGCCACAGTAACAGCATCAACACAAAGATGTTGGCCAATTCTTCTTGCAACTCTCACACTCCCTGCTGGGTTACCCCACCTGGGGAAACACGATCAGACTGAATTGAGACCTTTATTCCCATGATCACCAGATCAACCCAGGCTGCCTCTGTTCTGGAAAGCAGTTAAGGAAAGGTAAGTCACTCCTCGTTCTGAACCCTGGTACTGAACAAATCCCTCCCCCCTTGGGATCAAAAAACTCAGGTGCTCCTAAGCCCTGCACGCCCATACCTGACACCTACACAGAGCTGTATTCTTCAGGATAGCACCCAAGAGGAATACATTTCTTGCCACCACACAGCTGGCATGGATCAGCCCAGAAAGACGGAAAGGGAGCAAACCTTCCAAGTTTTCTACAGCAGAGGCTCCCCGATGTGGAGCAGGGAAGCAGATCTGCAGGGCTGGTTTGGTTTTCTAAAGTGCTCAGCTATGACAGCACCCACCCATATGAAAACCTTTTCTTCTCTAGCTATTGATTCCACCTCCTTGGACTGTTTCTACAGCTGCTAAATTAAAAGCCTAGAACCAAATTGTCTCTAAACATTTTGAAGGAGGACAGAAGGGGAACGAATTAGGTTGCATCAAATCTAAATAAAAAACGATTTGCTTAGCTACCACTTATTACACTTGCAACTGTGACCACACCTGCCATTCTCAGTAATCTTCACCTGGCTGCTACCTCCTGACACCTTACCATTTTTCAAGTTAACCCTTTTCTCTTGAAGCACACCCTCCCCAGTTCCCCACAAACACACATTTTCCACCCACTTGACTTCAGTCTCATTTCTTGACTGTATTAACCAATGCTCTGGCACAAGAGAAACAGAGCATTGGGCTTTTCTGTCATGGAGATAAAAATCTACAGGAACAAACCAAACCCCCCCTGCCCCCGACTGCCCAATCTCTCATTCCCATAGTATTTTGTGCAGAATTTCCACACCAAGTTCTGCACCGAGTTGTTTGGACACACTGATGAATGCATTCACTTGTTCTTCCAAGCTCAAAAGGATTTAAAAGACACTCTGACCTGTTCTTCCCACAAGTGACAGGGACGGAGGGGGATCAGTCTGTGCAAACTAGACATTGAAGGCTGCATCTCTGACTCTGATGGCTGAAATTCAAATTCTCATGAGGAGACAGACTTCATCCTTGGCTTCAGTTCATACTATAAATACGCTGAAAAACTTTATCTTTTCCCCTACCCATGCCTAAAATCTTGAACAACCTGATTTGCATAGAGCATTTTTTTTCCATAAAACACAAATCCATCAGGATTACACACCTGAATGCCTGCGTTAAACAGGGTGACTTGTCACACTCTGTTTTCCATGAGCAGCAGGCTGCACAGCACCTCTAAAGACAGCCACTTATTTAAGATCCAAGATCTATCTATGCTTCAGGGAGCCTAAAACCACTGAGATCAATGAAAATTCTCCTCTTAACTTCAGTGGGGCCCAGTCAAGCCAAGCAGACAGAAGGCAACAAGCCAATGTCCTATTTTGTTGTGTTCCCTGTTGGAACACTGTGGTTCTAGCAAGTATCTACACAGGAAGCAGCACCGAGCCCTTCCCTTTGCTCCAGAAGGTACAGGATGGAAACAACATCAGTTATGCAAGAGAATCAAACCTGGTCAGAGTTAAAAATACATCCATTAGTCCGCAGGGTGCTTGCCACTCTTGGATGAATCACAATTACAATTTAAGCTGGATATTCAGTGGCTAGCTTTTTTCTTTTTTAACTGTTTTCAACTATGTCCTTTGTTTCTAGAAGCAGAAATTTGCATCATAACTAAATCCATACCAGGAACCAGTCCAGTTCTGGTGATCAGTTGAGCAAGGGGAGGCTTTACCTTCTTTTTTCCTAGAAACATCTCCATGTTAAAAGAAATCACTTCATGGATTTTTATCAAAATATTGCTTCAGTATTAGGTCTATTTTTACACAACAAAATTAGTAACAGCTTTCTTAGTGTGAAACCACAAGCATACCAGATGAGGGAGGAAGAGAAATAACTTTACTAATAGTATTTCATAAGGAACACAAATGGGTTTATGGTCAACTTGGGAGCTTTTCAGTCTCATTTACAGCCATCACTTTGACAAAATCCCAAATCAAAATTTTAAGGTGAGTTTAGTGACTGAGTCGTAAGTCTGTATTTTAGTAAGCTTAAGTTTGATCCCTAGAGTATGCTCAGCTGAAAAAGGTTTGGTTTTGCTCTCATCACTGCAATATTAAAAGCTGGACCTTGCACCACAGCCCTTGCTGTTCGTTTAAAGCATATGTGCCATGTGACACATAAAACAACTATGAAATGTACACAGTGTTAATCTGTTCCTCTACCAGCCCCAGTTTGGTGCAGGTACTGATGAACCATGGAAGAATTTCACACATTGCCACCACGATTCCTACCCCAAATCCTGGAACTGGCCAAGAAGCACACCCCGAATGTGCACCAGACCCAAAAACAAGGAGGAACTTATCCCACTGTTTTAATTTTTATTTTTATTCCTGGTTAAACATGAAAACGCCCAATGGATATCCAAAACTATCACAACAGGATGGTTGTATAGAGTATCACAAACAAGACAAGCGGGGCCTAAAACATTCTTCTGCTGGAAAATAGTTACCACTCAAGCACACAGTGCCAAAATATCCCACTTTTGGGACCAAGGAAAGCCCAGACAGATCTCCAGCATGAAAGAAAACAACCACCAACTCTTTCCTGGTCACCTGATCTCTAGGAAAGCAGACAGAACAAAAATAATAATTTTGTAGCTTTATTATTCCCCCCCACTTCTCACAAATGGACTATGACTTGCATTGAGATCTCAGTGCATTTCACAGCAAAAAAAAAAATGTACAAGAGGATCAAAACAGTTGTGCATAAACCAAACCTTTTTTTTTTTTGCATGATTTATAGTTTCTGTTGAAAGTTAACATGGTTATTTAAACCTTCTGATGCATTCTTACATTTGCATCTTCTCTATGGAAAACATCTTACCAGATCACACAGTTGTGAGTTCTCATGATGCTGGATCAGGTGCAGCCATTGCCATGGCTGGGAAGTGGCAGATACTGTTATATACACTGATTGGAAGACTACATCAGAAGAAAAAACAGATTAAGGCACCACTGTTGGAAAAATTAAGGTAGCTTGTAGTTACAACAATAAACGAAAGCCATAGTAAGTACTATTCTTAATTGCCAGCAATTCTTAGACTTCAATAAAATAGTTATAAAAAGGAGAAAAAAAAAAAGAAAAAAGGATGTTTGTACCTGAATACAGTTTCCTGATATCTGATTGTGTTTCAAATCAATACCCAGTCCTCAGCATAATCAGTTGTTTGTTTGGGTTTTTTTTATGGTAACATGAAAAACCAGGACCTACAGTCCATGTATTCAAGGTCACATTTCACTGCTTTGTTCTGAACACCACCACAGGAGAAAAAACAAAATAACCCAAAGGACAGTTTGTAACACTGATACTTCGTCTCTGAGACAATTAGATGGGCAGAGAAATTTAAATACAAAGCTGTACGTTTTCTGTTCATTTTGAAAGCCTTAGTCTTCAGGAAGAGAAGTTGGAGGAGAAAAAACAGGCCAAATCTCATTACATTATAACTTGAGAAAAATCAGTCACTCAAAGAGATTTAATAAAATTAGAGTTGAAAAGTGTTCAAATTACTTTTCCATTTCAAGTCAAATATTTCAAGTATATTAAAATGTTTCAGAGGAAAAACTTCTCCATGGTTACACTTCTAATTGCTTTTATAAATCCATAAAAAAGAAGAGTAGTCTCTACGTACATCCCATATTCCTCCAATGCATGCACGCGCTTCTCTCCGAAGGAAAGGTCGTCATGATCCAGTTGTTTCTTAATACTGATTTCAGGCACATCTTCCAAACACCCTTCCAGTTTTCGCCAAGAAGGTTAATTACTGGGCATAAAAGCAGCAATTTTTTGTTGCTGTTGTCTACATGTGTACTGAGGAGGTTTCAGTGATTAAAGAGCTTGACACAGATTCCAAAAGAGTTCCCATGTCACTCCGAAATCCAACAGGTTCCTTCTTCTCTCAGGCAGCTTTTGTAATCTGATCTACTTAGAAGAATCTTACACAATGCAGATAAAATCTCTTGGATCGTACAAAAAAACAAGTTGGTTGAATGTACCTGGCAAGTTTGTCTCTATAAGTTGGATTTTTACCTTTTTTTTAAAATAGCTTTAAAGTGCCCTAGCATAGTTATTTCTTTACGCTTATTGAAACTTGCACAATTACATAAAAAGGGGACACTCAGTGTGATTACCGTGTTCTGAGAGACAGAGGAAAAGGAGAGGAAAATCAGAAAACACATCTTAAAGCAGCTCTTTTCTAGTTACTGTCCGTTTGCTGAGTTTGTGCGGCAGAGGCTGTTTTCCAGAGGGGTTTATGATAAACCCAGCCATCTCCCTGCAATTTAAAGAGAAAACACAGTTATAATAAAGACACTCCCTTGGGAGAACTGCCTTCATAAAACTATTAGACTGATGGCTGTGAACAGCAGAGGGACAGAGCTGGTATCTTTAACTCACACAGATTAAGGCACAGAGATCAGCACTGCAGGCTGCTGACACTGCTTCGGAAGACGTGCAGGCTCCTGCCGAGCCACCGCGCTCTCTGGGAGCTGACAGCACTTGTAATTAACCCAGACAAAAAGCCACGCTTCTCAGGTGTGTGATCCAAATTACTTGAAGAAGCCAAATAAGCAGCCAGCAGAGAGGCAGCTATCCAGGATTATCGGATCTAACACAGCCCAACTGCTTACCCAGAAAGGAAGTGCCCAGGATCATGTTTAAACGTTTTCTGAGTACATCTGTATCTTGGGCTAGCAACAGAATTTCATCTTCTGTAAATCTAACAATACTAACAATACAACTATCTAATTTTGAGCTAACTAATTATACTAACACAGCTTTAGAGAACAAAAACCGTCATGGGAGCTAACAGATAGTCCTGAACTTTACAAAACAAATCTGGAAGATATCCAAGAAAAAGTAACTTTTTAGCCTATGTTCTAAACCCTTACTAGATCACAGATATGGGAACAAGAGAGGGAATTACATTACTGCAGTGTAACAGATAAAGCTTTCACTGTAAGGAGAATCTAAACTACTACAGCATAAATATTACTCAAGAACTCTCCTGTTGCAAAGGGCTCAGCAAAGGTCTCTACACAAGCAAGGTCTCACCACGTGGATCACAAAAAAAGCCTATTTCAAAGTTATCACAGCAGCATCCCTCAATCCTCCTGGGCAGGCTGAAGCTCACCTTGTTAAAAGTCTTACTATGTTATTACTACCACTGTTACTGAAGTACAGGTTAAGACACTGAACAAAAAAGCTCTAACCAAAATGTAATGTAAAAAGGCAAAAAAAGTGGTAAGTTGAGAATGAACTCACATTCCTTCTTGCTAACAATAATATGTTGAGTACATAAACACACAATCTCAGCAAAACTAGTACTACTGATTATCTTCTTCGAGCATTTACTGTTACAGTCTGCTTACATGTGTATATGCAAAGTTATTTGCCATGTGCCATTGAGAAAGTGCTTGGTAAAAGAAACTGGACCAGAAAACTGGCAAACATTTCAATGCAAGTGAATCACAAAATCCAAGCATTTGGAAAGTGGAGAATGAAGTCACACCTTTACATGCTTAGAAATTCTTACGTGACCTTACTCCTACGGATCCCATAGAGCTAAACTGTACGATCTAAGGCCAAATACTCTAGTCTGACAGGACACAGACCCATATGTGCACCTGCTTGCATAACAGCTTTGCTTCTGCCTTCATTAACAGCAGCTAACTGCTGGGGAACTTACATCTTTAAGGAAGTATTTAGTACACCAAGGTGTTTCTGTTTCAGCACGAAGTCTCTCTTCATTCCTCTGCCGTTCTTCCAGGGCCCGCTTGTGCTCTGTAGCCTTATCGATGTCTCCATCCCGCAGAGACTCTGTCACATGCTGCCACAGCCTCCTACAAAATAAACTGGTAACTTTACTGTTCCAAAAGTTTCCCCGCCTGCCACCTCGAACTGCAGGATCACTGCAGGTAGTTCTTGTGGAACAGGAGCACTCTCTCCACTTATACACGACAAACCAGCCCAGGTCAGAGCACTGCAGCGCAGGTGAGGGCTCATGGCCAAGTCTTACAGCTACACCAGTAACTGGGAGCACGTAGGAATGGCTCTTGAGGTTCTAGCAGTGCCAATCTAATGTCTGTTTGCAAACCCTTTAAAATTGCTATGGCAGTGTTATTCAACAAGCAGCTTCTTGGGAGGATGTCAGGAGCTGCCCTGCTGTGTAGCTGATGGGTAAAAACAAAACTAAGAGGGAGTTTCTGTTCTGTTAAGCACTTTGTGAACTCAAAAAACCATCCTCTGTTCATAAATAGGAGACAAAATAAACAACCATGTGCCTGCACGTGGGTTTTGCACTTTTTGCTATGCTCTTGATTTTTATTTTTTAAAAAAACAAAAAATAAAGATCACTGCTGCTAAGCATTATCCACAAATACTATCTACATTTGCAGGTTTTCCTAAGGCACTCACCAGATTGCTCAGGACAAAAAGGGTCAGACAAGAGCCAACACACACTTACCTAGATTCAAAGGGGCCTTGCTTCTCCAGGGGCCGAACTCGTTTTCTTGTCACAGAGAGCTTTGTCAAGTCCACGTATTTGGTCTCCCCATTGCTGTAGGTGAACTCAAGCAGACTGTTCCACTCCCCCTGCACTCTGCACACCACCGTGTTCGTCATGTTCTGCTTCACTTCACCTGTGACTCTAGGAAAGAAACTTATTTTTAAAAAGCCATGGCTGAAGAAACCTGAGGACTATTCCTTGCATAATCACCCAACCCTGGATGAGTTTTCAAACTTGTCACACTGCCTTGAAAAATGTTAGTTATTTGAATTGCATTTATGTGTAAAAGCTCAAAGAGCAAAGTGACTTTCACTCGCTGCTCTAGTTTTCTTCATGTTACCCGGGAAACTTGGGTTCATTTTTGGCTTCAGCTTGTTTCAGGCCTCTTAAGGAAACCAAAAATGAAAAAAGCTAGCACAGGCTGATTCACATAGAACAAGCAGTTGATCGCTTCCACTTGAAGTATCACATCAGATACACAGTTCAGACTTAAAAAATAAAAATTAAACTTTCTAGCAAGAATATATCTCACTACCTGCTGGCACTTCATCTCGCATCTTTACATTTCAATGTTCTCCTTATGTAGGTGGTCTCATTTTCATGTTGCTCTCACAAGCAGCAGACACACAAAGGCAGAACACAAGGTAGGAAACTAGGAATCAGAAGAACTGCTTTTGTTCCCTGTCTCTTCCACAGAAACCTCTGCCAATAACAAGATACGGAAAACGTCTTTCTAACATGCAGTATTTCATTCAAAGTGTTGCATAATGCTCAAGTATCACCATAACTACACACGCTGATGCATATTTTTCTTCTCAACTTCAAGACCTATACAAAGACCTCCTGACACCTACTTCATCCCGACCCAGTTTTTGAGCATTGCTTGGCAAGCAAATTGCCAGTCTTAAACAGAAGTTTTCTCCTAGAAACAAAGAAACAAAAGGGTTTGTGCACTATGCAAACCAGATTTGAGACATTCTTACGTGTAAGGTACTGCAGGATTCACAAAGGAAACTATGTCCAGCTCCAATTAAACTGCAGTTACCTGTACACAACATCCCTAAAAGCCACCCCTTTCCAGCTCCCCTTCCTGCATTTCACCAGCGTTCACCAAAAGCACAGGCTACCATCTCCTTCCACGCTTCCACTGTGAGCAGCTGAGAACAGCTAACTTGCACACCAATGGCTTGCTCTGATGTCCTTTGAACAACTGCATCCAGGAGAGTGGAAAGCAGCACTTCTGTGCTCCCATCTCGCATGGTGCCACACTCAGAGGAAAAGGGAGTACAGGACATAAGTGCCACTTCGCTTCTTCCACCCACATTGGTCACTTCCCACTGTGCCTGCACCTATCTGTCCTCCCCAGTCCTGGCATCAAAATAGAGAAATTTATCTCTCAAGCAATGAAACGAGTATCACAGGTCAGACCTTCCAGCACAGAGATACTGGATGCCAGCCAAAGCAGAGCTGCAGGGAATCTCCAGGGCAAGGGGGGAAAGCTCACAGCCAGCTCACAGCAGGAGGCAGCTGCCAGGACTTCTGTCACATCATGATCCAGCAGCTCAAACCTAAATTAACCTCATAAGAAATATCTTTAAAAACTCAGACTGATAAGTATGTGCTGCTCACAGTTTTCCATTACAAAAATTTAAGATTTGTCAAAAAAACCATGAGCAATAGAAGCACATTTACAGTATTTTTTTTTTTTGTGGAAGTTAACAAGCACTAACAATTACTGAAAACAGCAGAAGGAGCAGCTGACAAGCAAGTAGCCTTAATTTTGTGCTGCTTCTCATCCTGTGACTTCCATACCTCACCAAAGCTATCACACATGGTGGAGTTCCTGTCCTCCTCCCAAGAGATCTCTGAACAGCCTGAATCCACAGGATGACAGAGATCAGCCTGGTCAGACTCTGCAGTTACTTCCCCACTTTAACAGCTTGATTTTTTCCAAGAGTTGTGTGGTAACAAGACAATACTGACATCTAGTATTTTAATATCAATCACAAAATTACTGTCTCTGCTCAGCTGAAAGTAAACGAAGTTGTATCACTCACCACTGAGGTGCAGCATTGAACTGCTCCATTAAACTCTCATTACCTGTATTTCTCCAGGTTGCATTGCTCTGACACACAACCACTGCCAGCACTGCAGGCCACAGTATCTGCCTGAACCACTATTAGTGACAAAAACCCGCTGGCACTTATTTCTAATCTTGGCATGACTGATACATGTCTAGCTGTTCATTATCATTATCCTCTATTTCATCCAGCTAAAGAGGTACAGGACCAAGGAGCCAACATCCAGCTGAGGTCTAACAACAAGGGTCACTCTACAAAAAAATCCATACCATTGCCATAGCAACTCCCGTGCGCGCTGGGTAACCATGACAACACTGCTGCTTCCCATCAAGAGATTCTTTTGGCAATGTCCAATCATCACCACGTCAAATTTTCAATAGTTATAATACCTTGAACAGATCTCTCTTTAAAAAGCCTCTACATCTGTGACTAACTTCAGAGACACAAATAACAAAACAGTTTCCAAAATTAAATCACTGAAGTAAAACTACATCCTCTAACTTATCTTCTATGACACAAGAGTAGCTGTTGCAAAGTGGAAGATACATCGTGAGCCATGGAAAAAAAAACCTAAATGACGTGTCACTTTCAAATTGCACCAAGTGAAACAGAACTACACGTAAGCTTCAGTTCTCAAAATGCCATTGGGACAGGGAAGCTTTGCTTGCAAGTTAGATTCAGAGCATTTATGGAAACTTAAGGAGCAAGGTGGGGTTTTTTGTTTTCTTTAAGCAACAAATACGGCCTAACCCTACTGCTTCAGGAAAAGTGGTTTAAAGAAGACAGCTGATTTTTTTGTGACAGCAACCCACATCTAGGAAATTCTGATGTTTTAGGCTGTTACATATTTCATTATGATCTGCAAAATATTTAATCTGAGAAAGATTTAAATAAACTCTATTCAGTAAATAGCTGAGTGCAAAATGCTCTGCAAACATATTCTTTGTGACACTACTACTTAATTTTCTCCTTCCTCAATAATTGTCTATATTAGCATGAGGCTAATCTACAGCAGTCTTACTATAAAATGTCTAAAAAAAACACCCTCTTTTGCATTAACTGTGCAGACACTTCCTAGAATCTGCTAGAATCAACCCCAAGAAAACTCTCCCTGAATCTTCTTTACCTGTTAGTTTTTAAAGATGCATACAGGTGAAGAACTACCACTAGAAGAATTGCCATTTCTGTCTTTACAAAAAGGTATTTTTACCTAAATATTTTCTATAACTGCTTAACCTTGATAGTGTTATATTTCTTATACAGAAATCCTAAGACAATGATGCCAGCAGAGCACTTACAATGCACGTTGCAAACAACACGCAACCCTTTAAGACAGTGAGATCAATCTCATTTCAAACAAACAAAATGTTCTCACCGATGCAATTTGCCACCGTAGAAGGGCTTGGTGTGAAAGTTAATACTTGCAGAATACCCAGTTTTTGCACAGTTAATGTTGACTTTTCCTCCCAGCTCTACCCAGGGAACAGTTAAAATTGAGCGGGCGTATGCGCAGGGCAGAGAGAACGTGTATTCTTCCCCGTGTTCCAAGAGATGTAAGACACCTGTGTGAAGAAATACAAGAATCTGTAAATCGGCACCACTTCAGAAAAGGCCAAACAAGTTGTTGAAACAAATAGCCAATACTACATCTGGCTACTTTTCCTCACAGCCCCTCATACAAAAAAAGAAAATTGAAAAAAGAACCCAAAACCACAAAAGTGACATTTATTACATTACAGGTAAAAACATTTTCCTGGAAGTACTAACTTCAGTAATGTGCATTTAAGTTTCTTTTGGGAAAAGACATTTATCTCAATAATATTGTTCCATAAAGTACAATACTGTGCTATGCACGTACTTTTCAGTAGTACATATAAGGGCTGGTCACTCTCTTACTGACGGCTCTGGAGCTTGGCAAGACAAGACTGATGCTGACAAAAGGAAATAACAAATGAATTCCCTGAACTGCAGGTCCTGAGGAAGGCTAATACTCCTGTTTTCCCTTCCTATAATACACCTTACCCAATATGAAGACAGACAGCAGAGACAATTCTCCTTACTGCATCTCTCTGCCAAGATAAACCCAACTCTTTCCTGACAGCAGTTTTTGCAATAAATGTCAGGAATCTCATAAAATACTAGAATTTTTCTTCAGCTTTTAGATAAGTGGGTTTGATTCCTATAAAGAAACCAAACTTGCCCTCACAGGAACACAGCACAACATCTGACTGCTGCCTGCCCCAGCCCATGCCTCTGGAGCACAGTACCCCTGGGTGTCTGACACCAGCACAAACAACATGGGAAATTCTGAAAAAAGTTATGACCTGATTTGAGAAAGGTCCTGCAAGAGATATCAGCTTTAGAAATTACTTTTACAGCCAAAGATGTGCCTTTCACATCTGCCAGGAGGATTCTGTCCTGGCATTCCCTTGGTCATTCCCTTGTCCAGTGTGTAGCTTACATGCAAGTGCCTGGAATCCCCAGGTACTGGGCAATATACACAGGGGACACAGAGTGGGAGAGGCTGTCTCATCTTATGCAGTAAATACTAATAACTAAAGGGAAATTACAGTTTGGGGGACAGTTACCCTTCTCTATCCCTAAAGGATCCAATTTTTCTAGTTAAAGAAAATAAAAAAAAAATTAGGAAGATTAAGTACAATACAGGGAAATGCAACAAC
Organism: Eulacestoma nigropectus; assembly: GCA_013397775.1. NCBI lineage: Eukaryota > Metazoa > Chordata > Aves > Passeriformes > Eulacestoma > Eulacestoma nigropectus. The sequence goes on from VZTE01002525.1 coordinate 271,962, forward strand.
ACTTCTATTTAATAAACATCTGATGCAAATTAATTCATAAATATCAGTTTACATTGCAGAAACTGACCTTAGGTTTAAAAGCCAAAATTTTATTTCCATATATAATTCTGATTTTTGGCAAAGCATAAACCCAATTATTTTGTTCTCCCACAGGAAATTTTGCTGTTTACAATGACAACTTGTATCTTCTGAATATAACATCAAATATGCTATCAAATTAATAGTATTTTAACAAATTTCTAAAATGAACAAAGGACAGAATTTATGCTTACCCTCACCAACCATTGTCACTCCTATTGACATTCCCAGGAATTTACTTTTCGTCCAGACGTGGGCATTGACACACATCTTCCTCTCTACACACTCAGCATAAAACCCTGAGACAGGAGGATGGTGGGACACTTGCTCAGCTACAAATTTCACTGTGTAATAGTCCGGCTCTGCTTGGCCTTCCAGATCTTTAGGCAGAGTTACTTGCTCCGAGGGGGAGTGAGCAGAGGAGTTGGTGGCAGCGTCAGTGGCCACGTCGCTCTTGGGCATCCTCCAGGAGCAGTGGAAGGTCTCCCCGATGATGGGATTGTAGGGCTTCTTGGCAATGGCTCCCTTGCGGCCCTCGTGGAAGGAGGTGAGGTAATACTCCACAAAGCGGATCATCCTCTCCTCGGCGGTGCCGCCGTTCGTGATGGTGATGAAGAGATCGGGGTGGGACATGAAGTCTGCGTACATCTCCAGCAACGACCGCTTCTCTAGAATGAAGGTGGGAAGAACCACCTGAAAATAAAAGAAAAGCCGTGAGGCTCTAGTAAGGGAAACAGAGACAGGCATTTTGTAAGGGAAGTCCTTGGGCGGAGGATTCTGTCCTGTTTGGGACACCACACTTTCAGAGAGCAATTTCTTGTCCCTCTTGTAAGATGTGAGCAAAATACATTGATTGGAAGTTCCAGAAAAGCAATTTACAAGGCAAAAAAAGCCCAGTGAGTATTATTAAGACTAAAGAGGTTGAAAGCAACTGATCATCAGCTAAAAAAAACAAACCAAAAACATAAAAGAGCTGCAAAGAGACAGTGTGTCTCATATGCCCGCGAAAGAGAAAACAAGCATGAAGGAACTCAAACTATAGCAAAGAAGGTTCAGAGCAGAAGTTAGGAAAGGTATGGTCTAATGGAGAGAAGAACTCGGAAGCTATGCCAGCTCTGGAGAGCTTGGAGAATCTCTCTCAACACAGCAACTAGGACAAGCACCCGTGAGAAGCAGCATACCATGGGTTGATCCTGTGCCTCTGAGCAGAGGTACCTTACACTCTCCCAGTTACATTCAACATTATAAAAACCAACAACCATGTCCTTCCTGAGCCAAGGACAATCCCCTAGAGTGAAAGGCTGTGGATAGCATCAGTGTTTTCCTTCTCCGCAGTGGGAACTAGCCTCACATAACTAAACACACATAACTAATTGTTGTAAACAGCAACACAGGGTGTCTCAACCGTGGGATCAAGACAATCCATTTAAATCAGCCGCATTCAAAGAGAAAAAGCACAGGCATTCAAGTTAAACTGAATACACTTGCCATGTTGTTGTAACACCAACCTTGAGTATTAAGCGGCTTTTTACTTCAGTACCCTGAAGTATATTAAGTACAATTCTAACATCTTCATTATCTGTTTTGAAGACAGGTTTGTCCACTTCAGTGCTTTGCCTGCTCTGAAATAAAGACAATTCTCCCCAGACAGCCAAAAGTCACAAGTGGAAAACAGGCTTGACAATTTGTTCCAACTAAGAGAAAAAGATATCCTAAATCCAATCTTCAACGTGAGTGAAAGAGTGACTTAATCAGTTCCTGGTTAAGCAGCAGGGGTTTAAGTCTGACCCACAGACAGCAGGGCCTGTTCATGCCACCTTTGCATTCTCCCTCTCAAGTTGTGTAACGTAAGCTGCACCATACAAGTGTTTCTACGGGCTATGTAGCTAGTGCTCAAAAAACATAGGTTTAAAAAAAATAGTAATAATACAAAATTTTGAGAGAGAGCGTTTTCCTCATTCCATGCTACTGTAAAATCCATTTTGTGATTTCAAAGTGCCTAGTGCTTATGACAAGAAGTCTTTACAGGAGTGAATTGAACATAAGCTGGTAGCAGCCTGATTTTCCCAGATTTGCTGCCCAAGTTGTCTAATAGCACCTGAGCATTAATTTTTCCAAGCTGCTTGCTTTTGAGATCTGCGCTCAAGTGTCAAATCCAATTCTCTCCAGTGTAACTTTGTTCTTGCCTGCTTGTGAGCAAACACAGAAACGAGAATAGGAAACAGGCTTAAACAGGCATCTAAAGATAGATAAGGGGGAACCAAAAGAAAACTTCTTTTCAGAAGCAGCATGGATACGGGTGTAGGGTTAGACACGTTGTGTGAAAAAGCACTATCAAGATAGAAAAAAGATGATGGAAGGAAAGCAGAAAAAAAAATATGAGAAGGCTGTAGAAAACAGCATGAAAACACTAAGGTTCAAACACAGGAAAGGCAACAGGCCATTACAGGAAAGGCAACAAAACCACAGTAGAAAACACAAAGAGAAGGTAATAGAAAAGACAGAGTCAGTGCATTTCACCTAAACCTGTCTCAATCTGGGACATCAAATCTTGGGACCTGAAGTTGCTACTGGCCACAGTTTCATACTAAACTCAATACTGTTCAATACAGGAGCTGAGTTTTAAATCATACTTCGCTTTTACTGCAGCCAGTCTTCACACATCAGTTACTTACTCTTGTTAAGTCCATGCCAAGTTTCAGCTGAGACAAAAGATGCAAGATAACACTGCGCTGCTCTTCCACTGCTCCTAGATCATCTTCTTTATTGTCACAGATATCCTCCAGCTCCTCATCTGGATTTATTTCTTCGGGTTCCTGGAATAAGAGCCATAAACTTAGCTCAAAGATGTAACTGCCAGACAGTGTTCAAAAAGGACTTCATATTGTATTTAACTGTCCATGTATGAAAAAAGGCTAAATAAACCCCTGCAGAGAGCTACACAATGGAATCTACTCCCAAGATAAACAACAGCTGAAGAATTTGAATGGATATGAAGATAACTCAGTGCAGATTCCATCTGGAGGATTCAGGTTCAGATTTCCCACCTTCTCTCACATGGGTCATGGAAAAAAAGACAAAAGCTTAAAAGAGATTCCTGTAAGTTTTGTGAGTTCACAGAATGTCAAGCATCTAACACATACACAAAAACAGCAAAGCAAAAGCTAGCAGCAATTCCAACCACCTCAGTAACCCCCTCCACCTCACACGACTTCAGCCTTTTCAGTGTTGCCATCACTACTCCAAAGGCTGTATCAGACTGTAGTTCTGAGTTCCATGACTACCATCGTGCCTGGTATCTACAAGCTGCTCCTCACAAGCATTACCATGTTGCTGTGAATGCAAATATGTAACTGTGAAAGAAAAAGAGTAACTTGGAGTAGTTTCATAAAACAACAAAACCCCACGCATACACACACTGCAGGTGCCGGTGTCTGTGTAACTAAAGCAGACAGACTAGAAATTATATCAGCACCGTTTTAACAACCACTGTGCCACAAGCAGAAAGTCAAACACCTCAGGCAGAAGGGATGGCGGCGTCCTCCTGGGGCAAGCAGCTGGAGGGAGGCAGATGCAGAAGGGAGAGGCACTGAATGCCACGGGAAGGCAGCAATATGCCTCTGCCTAAGCAAAGCCCTTTGTCCTGGAGCAGCTGCCCTGGCTCAAGACAGATTTACGAACACTCAACCACCAAAAACAGGGCCCAAGCCCTCACACAGAGCTCAAATCCTGATTATAAGTGCAATATCACAGAGGTGACTCCTTTCCAAGGATGCTACGCTGATCTGCTCTCAGAAATAAGAGTTGAAAATACCTACGGGGAGTGGTAACACCAGTCATACTCCAAATACATTAGGTACTCAAACTTTGACTTGTTTAATTATTGAAAGAAAGGAATTAAGTGATTTAGTCGAAAGCTCCTAGTTTTGTTTCATCTTTTCTTCTTTTTTTAACTTAATAGTAACTACTCTGACCCATTTAAAAATCTATAAACTATAGCAACTGAAAAAAATTATTTTCCGTTTCGATTTTGCTCTAAGAGAGCCCAGTGCTATTGCAGAGACATAAAACAGTACATTATCTTTTCACAGTGACACAGTCTCAGCCAAACAACTGTGTGAAACCAACTAGCATAAAGAGGATGTAATTATGATTTTCTAGCTTAGTTAGGAAAACATGTTCTTCATCATAATCCCTGCTGGTTTTTTACTTCAGTGTTTTGCAATTCAAATCCATTTTGTCAGTTATAATGATACAGACTGTAGCTGATAATGATACCGACTGTAACTGTATTTCAAATGCTTTAAGCCATCCTGCAGTCAAATGATGAGAGTTGCTCAGATTAAGAAAAACAGATGCAACAAGACCTAGAAAAGAAAGGGAGATGTAATAGCTGAAGACCAGCAATTTTGTCTTTTTTTTGTCTTTGAACTGCTTAGGCAGTTCTTCTTGGGCCTGTTTTGAGAGTGCCATGAATTTCAGTTAGGCAGTATTCCCTTGCATTTTATCTAAAACAAGTAAATAATGAAGTGCAAAAAACCTATTTCAATGCCTTGCATTATCACCCCAATTGGCTCCCTCCACTTGACAGCGAGTTACATAAAGCAGCAAAAATTTGTTGAATAAACAAGGTAGAGTTTAATCTACTGCAACTGTCCTCACTCCTCCTCCTACATAGCTAACCAAAGTATGAGAATAACTGTCATTAAATCACTTTCACATAATATGATGGAAACATTAACAGGTATTCCTCTGAATAATTTCTCACAGAAATGGGATGTTCACATTACCTTACCCTTGTTAGCTGGCAGGGCTCTGCAATGGATTGCTCTTCTCTGACAGATGCTGGCTTGTTTATCTCTGCTGGGAAATTCTGAGCTGCTCCATTTTTGAAGTGGTTTGCCAGAGAGCTCTTCGGTTCCAACCAACTGATTGTCGTTCCTGAAGCAAAGGAAAGTTTGCGCTGAAACTTGCTCATCCTCTGCAAGGTCAGTAAATAGCAGTTTCCAACAAAAGAGCTATTTTTTATGGAATAAGCTGAAAGCAGCCAACTCCTCCCTGCAGCCAATGCCTCCAGCAGCCACTAAACAAAGGTGGTGCAATGAGACACCACCTTCAGTGATCATTAGCACAAACACTGGGATTGGCGAGCTGTAATACATGCAACTTGGACTGGAGAAACTAGTTGGTGTCATGAAAGGTGTAATCAGACACCACAGGAGGAACCCAGTATCATGGGAATGTTAAGCAGCCTGTACGCTTTTCTTTAACTGGTACCAAAATTTTAAAAAGGCAGCTTTCCACTTATCAGCTTCTAAAACTCAGCTCTGTTCTAGACTAAAAAGACTTAAAGCAGAAGTTTTGTTGCCAGTGTGTTCTCCGGAGAGGGTGATTGTCTTTTCTCAGCTGCAGAGAAGGCAGGCACATGCTGTTGAATAAATAATAGCTGTCAAAAAAAAAAAAAAAAAAAGCTGCAGGGTTTGGAAAGCTATTACCCACCTGATGATTCCAGCATCTCTAGTTACTCCCAGTTAATTTATCAGAACAGGTCAGGTTCCTCATTAATAATACAAATGTTCCATTCTTTTTCAAAGGGTAATAAATGTACAGGTGATTCCAATCAGATTTTACTGAAGAATACACAAACTGACAAACTATCTTGGCTAGGCTGCAAACACAGAAATTATTAGGAAATTCTGAACTTCTACCACCAGATAGCAGTTCCCTGTGCTATACTAAGACACCTATACTAAGGTGTCTGTTGTCTCTTCCCATATGATACACAATCCTTTATTTCCAGACCCCTGTTACCTGCAACTAGGTCACATCCTCAACCACAACAGGCAGAGTAAGCTTAATTCAGATAAACAGCAGCATTTCCACCAGGAAAACACTGGGGCAGGAAAAAAGTTATTATTGAGACAAGACAACTTTTCCACAGCAAGGTAACTTATTTTCATCATCCATTACTCATTAATCCACTACATCATAAGAAACAAGAATTCCCGACCACACTAAATTTAAGCTATTTAAACAGAAGCTTCAACGAAGTCAAAAAATAAGATGCTCAGAATGTCACTGTCACACCTTTTTGAAAAGATTTTACTCATCTTTAAAACCTCTTCATGACACCTGCTTTCTAAGCTGTAACTTTCAACACACTAATCTCTAGCAGCATGTTCTAAACTGCATTTAATCCACACTCACTTGCCTCTGTATTATCTTGAATTTAACCAACAGTCTCCCTTTTATATTTGCTATCAGCTACATCTAAAATAACCTTACTTATTACATTCTCTGTTTAATTTTTGCTGTTAGGAGGGTATTTTTGAAAGATTTGAGCTCCCACCTGTGTTTTAATCTTTGTGAATAGACAAGATACCACCTTAATTCTTCTCTTCCACTAAAAGCATATACAAATCTGCTCCTAGCTATTTTGCATAGGCACAAGCCATTCTCTGCTTGTGACCTCTTCCTCCCCTAAAGTCTTCACCCAAATTCTTTTTAAACAGTTATCAGCACTTCCCCTCTGCTACAGTGCAGACCTCTTGAGTTTTCACTTCCTACATTTTTCTTCAAGAGTTGCAAATTGTTGTTGCAACAGCACTTTTGACTTGAATTTAGGAAAAGTTAATGGGTGGAACTTTCTTGTTCACCTTTAAGTTTCTGATTCATAGTACACGATGTGTTGGGGCACTATTTTCAGTCTTCTGCTTTTTTTCTTTTTTTTGTCTGGGGGGGGTTTGTCATCTAATGATCTATAGCAAACTGGCACTCTTACATAATTTCTAATCCTTGGTTTTTAAACCTGGCTCCAGCAGTTGAACCAGAAGGATCCCTCCTGAGTCAAGAGGAGAAATCTAAGCTAAATGGATTTAAAAAAAAAAATTTTTAAAGTTCTTGGCAATGCTTGAAAGGAACAAACGTATCACAGTGTCTCTAGAAAGGCCACAGCAGGGGGGAGATGGAAGGCTGCAGAAAGACACATGCATTCTTTTAATGGTCTCTTTTTAACTCTGGCCCCAGTAATGCATCATCCAATCTGCTGATCCTCTCTTCTCCACCCATCTCCCTAGGATATCACCAGAAATCTTCAAGATTTGGACATGTTCAAGGAGTATTTTTAGATTTGGCCATTAACAAGCAGATACCAACTGAATAGCAGTCAGCGAATTAAGCTTTTCCCTGCATGGTTTAAAAAATTAAAAACCTACACCCCTTGTCAAAAAGCCCCCAAACCAAAACTATCTTAAGTTATTACAGTGGTGCTCATTGGACCCTACTTATGTCCCCAGACACAAGTCAAAAAGCCATCTTAGTAGTGCATATGTGAAAATGCCAAAACAAAAATACCTCTGATGTGTACCTCCCACAGTTATGCATTAACAGTCAAAAAATTCACAGAGAATAGGAAGAGTTCTTTCAGCATAACTTCAGAGTTCAGACAAATAGCTCAAGTTGCCATCCAGTTTTTTGTTTTTAAAATGAAATTTTGAACTGAAATACAGAGAAAAATTTAATTCAATCTATTCACATATTCTCTTTTAATGCCTCTGGTGATTTCAGAATCACAAACACTTTTTATACAGCTTTAATACTTTCATATAACTTTTTTTTTTCATCTTTGAAGCTAAATTAATTACAGGTCTTGAAATAATATGCCCTGGAAAAGCAGGCACCACAAATATGAGAGGAATATGGGACAGACAAGAGGAGAGACAACTTACGTGTGTACTTTGTTACCTACTTACTACATCTACTGATCAGTTGTGCAAGAGGGGCATTTGAAAATCCTATAAAGCTCACAAAAAGCCACAAAGTAAACACATGAAAAAAGGCACAATAAGGTGCTGAAGAATTTACAAACGACCATGACCACATTCAGCTCCACACATGTCATGGGTTGAAACTGAGTTGATTGACAAGCTTTTAAGCCAATGCGCTTTTGTGAATTTTGCATATTTAAACCCCGTGCAAGGGCGGGAAGTTCCTCTCTGGTTCCCGGTCTCCTGAGGGAGAAGCGGGGCCTCCGAGCCCCGGGCGGCCTCCGGGCCCGGCCCGGGCTCCTGCCTGCCCTCCTGCCTGCCCTCCCCTCTCCCTTCCCTCAGAGCCGCAAGCAGCTAAACTAACTATGGGCTGCCCGATAGCCGAATTCACCCGGCTTGGCTTCTGAATCAGGAGGGGCCTCCCCTCCCCCTTCATGCAGCCCGGGGGGAGCCTCCTCTCCCCCTCATGCAGCCCGCGCAGACCCAGCGGGACCAGCGGAGCCTCCTTTTCCAGCCTGCACAGCTCGCACCGAACTGAACAGCAGCGCAGCCCGTGGGGAAAGACGTGAGGGAGAAGAACATGGAGGCTGCACGGTCAGAGAGAAAGAGAAAGTAAGTCACGTGGGACGACGCTGAGATGGCGGCGGGAGAAAAGGGCGTGTGCGTTCCGGCGCCAGTCTTAAAATCCCTTCTAGCAGCTGCGGAGGACTGAACTCTTTAAATCATTATAAAAGTATGGGGAGATGAAAAATCCATGCCTGTGAAAATTCATGTTGCAGCCTGTGAAGATGTAAGAGAATGCCTATGCCAGGCCATGTAGCTGTGAAGCAGCTTTTAGAAGTTTGTGAAGAAGCAGAGAAGCCCTTGTGTTTAAGCTGAAATAATTTATGTTTAAAAGAGATTGGAAAAAGAAAACCTTTGTGTTTGGGCTGGAAGAATTCATCTTTAAAAGGACTTGTAACCCCATATGATGGCCCATGATTGCAGTGTGAATATACTGTGGAGTTTTCATGGGAGAGATTTCACTTCAGTAGGTAATTCCCAGGTGGACTGCTGAGATTGTGAAAAAAAATCAGAAGTTTGCAGCATCAGTAGAAGAGAACCTTTTTTCCCTAAGCATAAGAAAGAGACTTTTAAAGACTGTAACACTGACCAAAATTGTTACCTTTTGTGCGAGGTGGTAAAAGGAGGGGAGAGTGCTGGAGGGGGGGGGGAGCTTTTGCTTGGAGAGTGCTGGAGGGAAGAGGGTTTTGCTTTCACTTCTTTTTATTTCCTGTTACTTTAAAGTCTGTTAGTAATAAACTTCTTTATATTCTTTAAAGTTTTAGGCCTGCTTTGCATTTCTTCTCATCCTTATCTCACAAAGTGAAAAGCATGTGATCAAACCACTACACACACTGCACACAAATCAGACAGAACAATTCCGCTAAGCTCCTACTTGCATAGAAGTGATCAATTGTGCAGATGTGGCAACATACTGGTCTGCTGCCTGCGAATACACAGATTCCACACCCATGAGCAGTAGGGTTTGGGGGGTTTTTGTTTGTTTGTTGGGGTGGTCAGTTGTTTATTAAAAGAGATTTTCTGTTTTTCTCAACCTTTAACCAATTTTCATTGGCTTACAAGTCTATTCTGGCCTCAGAACAGAATACACCACTTGTCTTTACACTATGGTTTAGACTAAGACAGTAACTCAGAACAAGAATGCTGATATTTAAACAGTATTAGTAACAACCAGTGCAAATTTAGAGTTTTGTATTTTAATGCTTAACTAGAAATGGAAGCTACACATGTGTAAACACTTTGAATAGGTATTTAGTGTGCAAAAAAAGGATCAAAAAAGCATGACATTTGACAGAGTTGTAGTGGACACCACATGTCCTAGAATCTGCAATCCCCTACAATTCCTCCTCCACTATTACTGTTCCTGAGAGGCCAGTTACATCCCAAAGGCAGCCTTCTCGTTGGGGTGCCTTATGTAGTTTATTCTGTTGTGAGATGTTGTACAACAATTAGATGTTACATTTACGCAGCTGCTGACACAGACTTCTTGATAGAATAAATGATTAAAAAAAATATATACAACAAGCACAGAGTTCCACCCAACACAAACAAGCTGGGCTCTGGAAAACTTCACAAGAAACCAGACAGTCAGCAGTTTCCTTTGCCCATGTCAAACTGGATTTAGTGGAATGAACATTTTTGCAAAAAGGAAAGGATTTGTATCTGTTACAGAGTTCTGCTCTCCGTGAGCACCTATACCCACCTGCTGGTAAGGATCCCTTTTGTTGAGAAGCATGTTGTAACTGGAGAATATGGAAACAGTCATTTAAGCAGTTCATGGTTGCCATGGAAGTTGCTTTGAGCATCAATAGGTCTTGATCCAAGGATGTAAGGTGACCAGAGGCAGGAAGGCATTCTATGCTCCTGATCAAGTCTCTCTGCTGGCCCTCAGCCTGAGACATCATCTGTCAAACAAAACAGTCACTTATCAGGTGGTAGAAGTGTTGCATGATACGTGCTCAGCTGTACACACAGAGGATCCCAAATGATTTTACGACAATAATAAAACTACAAGGCAACAGATATATGTAAAATTAACTGTACTTATGAGAACTACTACTGCTACAGAGTCATTAAATGTGTGATGAATTTACCCATGAAAATACATGGCACTTTATTAACAAGCAAAAGAATATCAAAGTGACTTCAAAAAAAAAAAGCAAAGAGGAATTTGAACATGATACTTGTTGCAGGAAATATCAAACGCTTTCATGCCTAGTTGATAGGGATGGGGATGAGGAGGGAACCCTACATGCACTCCGTGTGAGAAGTAATTAAGGTCTGTGCTCTGCACAGCCTGGAATAGGATCTACTGTCTGTGGGTATCAAGATTTTTTCACTCCCTGTGAGCAGAGGTGCAGCACTTTAACAGAAAAGACCAATATTCCTCATTTTGGCTCAAACCATACAGGACCTTCATTTATTGTCTCCACTGACACCACACTGATTATCACTATCTCAGCATTTACTTTGTAGGGAGGGAAGAAAAGCCAGCAGGATTTTCACTCTCCTTATGTGTTCAGATTGCAGCTGTCCTGTCCTGCTGTCACTGTTCCCCTTGCCCTCCCCAAAACTCCTTTCCTCCTTCAAACAGAGCTCCACACCCCTAAATCACAGAAACTGCAACAGCACATCTGTCCACATGAGGTACAGGGGGCAAAGCACGACAGCCATCAAGCAGCACTTTCCTCTTTATACTCACAGAAATAAAATATTACCTGATTTTGAATCACACAGATGAAGGTAAATTCCTATACATGCTAGTCCCCTTTCTGGGGACGAATAACAAACAGCATCCATGTAACTGGACAGCATTACTCTGAAATCATGTGTTCTGGCAGTTAGGTAAATGTAAGGACAGATTGATTTAGCAGAGCAGCAGCAGAATTTCTTCAAAGAAACATGTATTTAATTGCTATGGCACTACGTAGCTTTTTCACTCCAATTATTTCATTTCCAATCCTAGCAGTATCTGACTGATTTTTTTTTTCAGTACTACTACCTACAATCCCTTCCAGGAACTTCTTTTAAGATTTTGTTCAATACTTAAGGAACATGTATTCATCCAAGTTCATAGTATGTGATCTTTGGAACTTTTAAGGGCTTGGCTCCATGTCATGTGAAGGTGTGAATTTACAGAGCACTGGCTCTTTAAAAGTGGTGTTAACTGTGCAGAGTCAGCCTTATCATAACCCAAGAGCAACAGGGCAGAAAGCTACTAAAACATTTAGCTATATATAGCCTTGCCTGTGCAAACACACCAGCTGCTATTACAATAGGTCTTATTTTTCTCCAGTCACAAATGTGATAAAAACCTTTGTGTGCAGTTTTTTCCCAACTTTGAAAAAGTACGTTGGCTTAAAAAAAACCCCACACAAAACCCCCACAGATAATTAGTTAACAAATCACCGCAATCCTTCTGGTGACCTTTACCATTAGCAATTCACCATGTGGTAGGCCCTAAGTACTTCATTTCAGGATCAGGCCAGACAACAGGACAAGCCATGCTATGCTTAGCTATGAAGTTCAAATAGGCACATCTTCCCTTTCAAAGAACACACTTTGAACAGTCCTAAGGTTTTTCTTATTTACAGACTCAGCTTTGGAAAAGAAAAAAAATAGTGCCAGGAGAAGAAAAGCACAGTGACTAAAAATTCAAAATCTAGGAAAAATACACAGGCTATCGTTCTCACTTTGCAAACACACACACACCCCTGCATTTAGTGCAAGTTAGCAAAAAGATCTTCTTAAACTTCCTGCTTTGCACAGTAACCAAGTCAGCATCATGACACATATTCAGCCAAGAACAAGGGGAGTTAAAGGGAAAGGGACTGACAGAAGACCCAGGTATAGTGCAATTCATGGGGAAATCAAAAAGGTCACAATGTGGTAGATCCTTTGAAAGAAGTTGCTCTTGCCACAGCTTTTCAAAAAGAATTTCTACGTATTCAAACTGTAAGATGCTCAGGGGTAACAGGTATGTACCTGCTCTACAGTATTTTAACTATATCTAAAAAAAAGTAGGCATTGTATCTAACAAGCATTTTAGCTTAAAAAAGGCAAGCAAACTGACATTCAGAAGAGCCAGTACTACTGAGGATTCTTCATCTGTACAGGTCAAAAGTTTTTAAGTTGATAAATAATCACACTGTGCCACCAAACTCAGTATCACTCAAAAGAGCATGAATAGCTTCCTGTGCTCTTTGCAATGCCAAGAAAAGTCATTCCACTTTATTCCAGTCAGAGGATGCAAGCCACTGCTTCAGTGCTCCAGCTCACACATACTCCTCTTTCCTCCCTGAAATTATGAATGCCATAACGGTGTTTGAAAATTCAAAAAGTGAAAAAGCCATTTCTGAAACATTTTTATTTTCCTGAGTACCTGGCAGGACTTCACATGTCTCTGCATTAGCACCATAGGAGACTTTACTGCTCTAATAGGATAAAAACAGGATGGGAGCAATTACCCTTTTGCAAGACATCTGAAAGAACAGTCTGATGTGGAGAGAGATTCAGAGACTCTAAGGTTTAAAGAGGCAGTCACCTTGTGTAAACTACTGAATAATTACACCTTAGTACCTGATATAAATCAAGGAACAATGACAGCATGCCATACCAGTGAAAGTATCTTCAACACCCATTTACCTGGGAACTTACCACAGTGCTCATCCACATATTTTAAGGTTAATGAGGCTCACAATACACAGCACTCTCCTATGTCACTTTGTCTAAGTTCAATTTCTAGCTATTCTTCAACAGAATGCTACACTTCCTGTATCTTTATTTGCTAAATTAAAAAAGCCCTCCATTAGGAACTTTTTTTTGCCAAGAAATGTATCACACCACACTAATTACAGTTAACATTAAAATACTTGTTAATATCAATACCACCACTAAGTAACACAGGTTTGCAATGTATTATCTTTAGATAGGCAAGATCCACCCCGGAAATATTCACAAGTTAAAATCAACCAGTAGTCAGTCTGTTCTGTCAGTCAAGATGGAAAGGTAATTATTTCTTGGTTTTTCTCCAAAAATACACTACACCTGAACATGCAGTGGAAAAAAAAGCAGGCTTCTGAATTGCTCTCTGTTCAGTCACATCCATCCCTAGACAATTTTTCTAAATGAATCAGCATACCAGAAAGTGGTATGAGCATTCTGAAATAACAATCATGACCAACTTCTCCTTAGTCATAAGGGATACAAGCACAGCTTAGTCAGTTCTTCTACAGCTCGACATGGGAAGAAAAGTGCATAATAGTATCCTAGTATGTGATATTATATCCCTTCAGGATATTCCCTTGTCACCTGTAATGCTACCACTTGCAAGGATGAGAACATGGTTCTATCTTCAGCATCAGGATACTACTGCAGAGCACAAAAATCACAGAATATACACCTTGTACTTCTACAATTAGCGAGGGCAAGTTACTTATCCTCACACAGCTGGGCAATAATAGCTAAGGACACGCTACTGACAATTTACCCAACTAAGAACAGCAGATTTCTCCACAACCTTACAAATAACACCACAGCTCTCTCAAAAAACTGTAAGGTAATTTAAAGCATACAAACCTCTCTAACATCTGCGAGGTGGTCTGGCTGCATAATGGGAACTCTTTTTCCAGCTGGCAATCTATGATGTCCCACATTGAAGAAGGAAACTGCATTTTGACTGGGTCTTCTCTGCACACCAGGAGAGTTGGCACTTCCTTGGGATGCAAGAGAGAAGCTGCGAGATTTCAGAGGAGGGTTGTTCTAGTGAATAAATAAGCATATTGAGAAACATTTACAATTAATTCTAATAACCAGCAAATGTTCTAATGTGAAAGATACAGCAGAACAGTTCAATTTTTAATTTTTTATAGAGCAAGGAAAGATAGCAAAGCCCTAATAATGCATTAGTAGCAACTGCTAAATATTTTGCACTGTCTGCTTCTAGCTGCCTTGTTTTATAGTCTAATTAAGAACCATCTGTGAAATTAGATTGATCAGTAAGTATCACTTCTCTGACTTGAAGATCAGTCCTTGATCTGCAACAGAACCAGAAATTGACTCCTAACAGATTCTGCAAGGATAGAGCTGACATTTAAGATAATGGAATTTTGTTTAGAGCTATTAATTCAACTTATCTCTTAAAGCCAGCTACAAGATGCTGATTCTAACTTAAAAGCAAGATTTTATTCAGGTATCAGAACAGGTGTTATGGCAATCAGGAGGTTCTACAAAACATACTATATGCATACCCACCACATGGATAGCAAATGGAAACCACAGTACTCAGACACAGAGTTGAGGACTTTTTTCTCAAACATGGGAATTCATCCTAAATTTATTTGTGGGCTGCTGAATGGTTTTTAGAAAAAAAGTAAGGGCTTAAAAAAGTAAAGTTCCCAAAAGGGAAGAGCTTCAGTAACACTGAAGTTGAAGTTGTATTTGCAACTACTTCTACCACCAGCCTAAATGATTTTTGCCCTTGAGAGCACCAGTCATACCTTTCCAATAGCTTCTGTGTGATGCTGTGTGCATATCTGTAGCCTGCTAACCCAGTGCTGCCGCTCTTTAGCATCAGTAGCTAATAAAAGCAAACCAAAAGGATTCTGTTAAAGAAGACATTTCAAAGTATGGGCTAAAAAGACTGTTTAATTCTTAAAAAGCACAAGACTAACAGTGCAAAGTAATTTATTTTTAATCCAAAACTCATTTGCCTGTAGTAATTACAACATTAAACCAAGTTCAACATAAATAGTATATACATTTTTCTTTCTTTATGCTACTTGTTGCGTTGCAAAATTAATTTAAAAACATCAGCAAACCATAACTGCCCTCACAAATATTGTAATCTAACAATATGAAATGTTTTCCTGGCATAAGAGTAAGGTACCCCAAATTAGAAAATTACAGCAAGTCTTTAAGGGAAGAGATACTCAAAGTTATTAGCCTAGAATTCTGCAGGCTACAAAATCAGAGAATGGGCTTTTATAACCACCATAAGGTGGCTAACAAACTGAATGTTAGGAATAATTAAGTTCTCTGTGAGCATCACCATAGCATTGCTACCTACAATGATTTAGAACACTTTGAATCAGTACAATTTAAGGACACTATACATGAAGATTAAACCCCATTCTACACATATGAAGTTCATAGTCTTCTGAAGGTCATCAAACCCAAACGTTATGGAACTATCCATAAGTACAGACCATTTCTGGCTGAACAGTGGGATGGAAGTTTTGTACATAATTTTCATTGCAGCACTTTGCCAACCAGGTTCTCTCACTTCGGCCCTGTAGCCTAGCCCAGCCAAGCAGACCCAGGTGAGAGCCAGGACTGTCCTCTAGTGGAAGGATCCCCTGCCCAGAGAATCCAGGTCCTACCTCTTAGTTTATACTGCTCCCCACTGGCAGCATTGACTGTGAAGGTGTGAGAGTCTTCATCACTGGGTGAAATGACAGCCCCAGCCAGCTGCAGGGTACCTCTCGGTTTCAGATGCCTAGACTGCTCATTCACAAAGTACTCCAGCAGGCCAGCATCGTTGTTTAACACAAAAAACCTGCAAGGATAACAAAGCAAATACACTAAATAAAACCAGTTCCTTTTCCTTTTTTTTTTTTTTGTGTGTAGATGGTAGCACTGGAAGAAGTCAATACTTTCATTACAAGTTGGCACAGATGGGATTGGGACTAAAAGACTTGTGTCAGGACAAACATGTGAATTATGTCCCCAAGACGGCACAAAAATTAATGTATTGGCCTTTTTTTTTCCTCAGAGAGCAGGGATTGCACAACAGAACAACATGCCCACAGAAGAACACTATTGCAAGATTTTGGGAATCAAAAATGATATCCTGAATCATTAAGGCTTAAGAAATCCTTAAACTGCATACATTAAAACAGCCCCAGAGTTGAGATGCAAAACCATGAAACTGAACCAATTACAGATTTTTTTTTTTTAATGGAAGTGGACATAATGCTTCAACTTTCACTTGAGTTTAATGATGAGTGTATTGACACGAGTCACTGCATGCCAGGGGCAGCACAGTGTGGTACACTAAGGACTTGTCTCTCCAACATTAATTTGGTTGCACTGTGCTGCTCTAGGAACAGCATCAAACAAGAAACCTGACCAGAGAATTTCACTTGACACAGAAAATCAAGTTATTCCAGGGGAGACAGACAACCTGAGGAACTAAAGGGAAAAGCCTGCTTGAGTTTGAATTTACAGTAATGAAGTCTTAATTTTTTTAAGTGATAGCATTATTTGGCATAAAGGTGAAGACTTGCAGAAAACACACAGACAATATTTTTTAATGGAAAAGGAGAAAAAACCTAATGCTTTTTACACATACAAACATAGTTATAAGTCACTAAATGAGTTAACTGCTTTATATTGCCTATGCCTTTTTTATATTCATGCCTTAATACAAATATTATTCATCTACATATTAGCTTAATCTATACTGAGAAAAGCATAAGATGCTTGCATAAAGTTTGCCTACTAGAAAAAGGGAAATCTAAACATTATTAACAAAATTTGAAACATGTTCATTTGGATGCTGCAGAGACCAACATTACTAAAAAGCACCATAAAAGACTTACCGATATTGCCAACCAGTGACAAGATTGGTGTATTTCATTAAGTAGCCATAAATATTTTCCATGTGATCGCTATCAAAAGAGAGAGAAAAGCAATCAGACCATACCAAACACATTTTAGATCTTCCCAGCTTCTGACTGTCTTTATCTATTTTCAGGAGATGAATTTTCATGTTCATTTTTAGAATGGCACTATCAATTTAATAAAGCTACACTTTAAAGTAGCTTTCCAGCCTTGTTGCTAAAATAGTTTCTTATGACAATTTAACCGGTCTTACTCAATTCCAAATAATTTCAAACCATAATTACATGCACCATTTCAACAGGTACTTCTGGACACATTTTTACAAGTTTCAGGTAATTAAAGACTTAGTATCCATGCTGCTTCTGGTTCCTGCTCCCTCTTCAAAATAAACTTCATACTTTCGTACTCCTGAACAAAATTAACTTTCACTAGCTTATTAACAGACCCTTGAACACAGTCACCAACCTAAACAGTCCGTAGCTACTCCTACATCAGTGTGGTGTTATCAATCCCTCATGTCCAGCACCCTTCCCCCTACACAGTCATGCTCAGATGATCTACAGAACACAACATGCAAGTGCAGCTCACATCAACATATTCTGAAATCTAAACCAGAAGCCAAAACATCTCCTCCTCTGGCCTGACAGGAAAATCCAGTAGTTTCTCCTCCAAAGATTTAACTTGCAACACCCACCAAAAATGAGAATCCACCAAAGGCATTTGGCATGGAGACTTACTATCACTATAGGCAAAATATATTACCACTTCTAAAAATCAATTGCCCTAAATAAGGCTTGCAAGTACTATGGCTACAAACTACTCACTTTAAGACCACAGTCTAAAGACTCACTTTATGATGTACATTCCCATAAGTCTAGAAATGTCACCTCAATGTCCTCACCTCTTACAGTAGGGCATAATCCTACACTGAAGAACACACTCTTGACAGACAATTCAGGTGCAGCATGAGAAAAAAGTTCCTATTACTACAATGAAGAATTGAAGCAATGACCCAAATATCAGACACTATTTGCTTCTTTCAAAGAAATTTGTGTCTGATCTTATTTAGATTTTAAATAAAAATTTCTGTAGATTGGAGTATGTTGAAGATTAAATGAAATTATTCAGAGTCCATTGGAGCAGCAGCAACCTGTCTTGGTTGTTAAATGGACAACGCAGGTCCACGTCAGCAAAAGGGGAAAGGCGGGGAAAACAGGACTGTGAGAGCCAAGGGATCATCTCCATCAGCGGGTTTTGGCTGCGAACATAGCTGGGCTAAGTACTGGGGTAAATTCCAAATAAAAGCCGTAGCCGCTGTCAACACCTCATTTACAGATACTACCACCAGATTAATTAGAAATCTGACAGTTTGATAATTATAACATGCTACACTGTTTCATCCTAAAGGAAGTCATTCGGGATGACACTAATGAAAACAGCCACAGAGTAAATCACTGCCATTCAGTGATACAACACAAACAAGGGATACTAGCATGTACATTTTTTGAAGAAAAAACCCAAGATGCTGATTTTTAATGTTACTATTAAAAGCAAAAATATGTGTTCTAGCTATTACAGCAGCAATCGGTATTGCAATAATATCCTGCAATGGAAAGCAGCCAGCAGGACTATCTAGGAATTTAATTTCTAATAGCTCATTAAGCGGTACTACAGATAAAAATAAAAACAAGGAGAGCAGAGGGTGTCGTATATTTTAAATGTACAGAGAAGCTAAAGGAGACATAATCAAACTCATCCCCTGCAGACGCCTCTCATTTGTTATTATTGGCATACAAGGGAAGTACAGTTTAGACGTGCTCACTGTCTTAATTTAGCTGAAAATTATGAGATTGCATAGTCATAAAAATGTATGAGCTTGGGTTTTAATCATCTGAAAATTGTCCCTAGTCACAGCTGATTGTTTTTCAGCTCTAGTAAATGCAAGCTTCACCCTTGCTTTTCAGTGAGACATTGTGCATAGTCCTGTCACTGCACAGTGGCTACAATCACTGCACTCTCCCATTAACTAATGTGCATAAATCACAGGTACCTTTAACAGAACCAAAGAAAAATCAGAAAGGTAAGTTCAGACTGCAGTGAATGCAGTAGGACTATGTGTATGACCTATGGAAGTCCATTCATCTGACAAGGGTAAATTAAACAGCCTTTGATTAAAATCATTTGACCTCCTTTTTTTTTTTTTTTTTTTTTTTGTTTTTTTAATACTGTGTCAGTTAAATGCTGANTTTGTTTTGTGGGGGGTGGGGGGGAGGTGGTTGACAGATGAAATAGCTGATTTTATCATCCAGAAAAAGGCACTGTAGAAAGGAGTGCAGCTCTTCCGGTGATGTAGTTCCACATCCAATGACCGTCACATTTTGCCATCATCTGCATGTTCCTTTCCACTTGGATTTTCACTTTGTGTAGACTCAAACTTCTCCAAATGCCTCCTCTTCAACAATTTGTATCTCTAGTCTCATCAGTCCCAAAAGTTGTGGGGTTCAACTGAAAGGCTTTGAGAACAGCGCTCCATGGAAGTCTGAGAAAGTGACTGAGAGCTAGTATTTCAACATTTGAACTAAGGTTTATTTTTAAATAAGTGAAAATTATATACACTGAAGAAATCTAAATTCACTCTGCAAACTGCAATTCACAAAAAAGTAAATTCTATGACTATACATAAACCCACGACAGAACTACAGTTAATCTCCTAATCTTCTTGTGCATATATGAATACAGAAAAATATTTTCAGTATTATTTATGAACAAGGGATTGTAATTAAAGCATTTCTTCAAGAATTTTAAGATTAGTGCCTCCACAGCAAGAGTTAAACCAAGATATTTATGGTCGCTAAAGCAGTGATGTAAGGCAGTTAACGTAAAAAATAAAAAAAAACAAAACAAACCCAATCCACAGAAAACCCAGTAATATTTCACTAGTATGGAATTAATAGCCAAGCTCTACAGAGCACTACAGAAAGCCTGTAAAACGGTAGACTTTGAGAACAAGAGGTTGAGGTTCAAGCACTGGCTCTGCTTACAGATAACCACAGTTTGTAAAATATGAGTAAGCCCTTACTGTTGTTTCATTGGAAACAATGCTGGCAAAACCTGTCTCAAAGCCACCAGTGTACTTCAAAAGCCTCCAAAATTTCCCACATTGGGGTTTTTGACTTCTAGAAAACAGATTTCAGAAGTGAACTTGACACAAAACACTGAGCAACTTAACACTGACAGTGAGGCCTGGCTCCCTTGGGATCTTTCCTGATTTTCAGAACCCCTTTGCATTCACACTTGCTGCCTACGTGCACGTACTTGTACCTATGGGTACGTGTGTCTTTCCATAGCCAAGATGCTGTTGTTGCTATTTAAAATATTCACCACAGTCTCAGATTGTCAGAGGAATAGCAACAGCTCAGCAACAATGAGTCAACAATCCCTAAAGGCCCTATTTCTGTCGAAATTCACATGTCCTGTCAAAGAAAGGAAATGTTGCAACAGACACATCAGTCTTAAGGACATTGAGAAAAAATTGATTTTAACTTTTGCTGGACTTCTTTAAGTGAAGATACTATACAAATCACAATCCAGAAAAAAATCATGCAGAACACATGACACAACATATGAACTCTAGCACAGCATATCTACCACCTCCCAAAACCTGTTTTTTTTCCCCAAAGGCTAAACACCATTAAAATTGACTGTCCATTTATCACAATTTTTTAGTTTATAAATATTGTGAGATGGACTGAAACTGTCCATGTAAGCAAATGACAGACATCTGTGAACATTTACGTATCAGTTTATATTCTTCCCACAAAATTATCCCTCCCCTACATCAAAGATGTTTACAACAAGCCAGATCTTTACATATCTACATGCTACTAAAAAACAATATGAATGAAAGATTCACAAAGGATCATTGTTAGCTTATTTATCCTTCTCTAGTTTTACTTGTCCTTTCCTAGAGTTGCAGCAGCTGTCAGTGCCTTGCAGAGTGGTCTCCTGTCCCAGGGAAGAAAGAAGACAGTGACAATCAGGCCAAATTCCCCTGTATCCTGTTTACATGCAGCACCCAAGCCTTGGATGCAGATACTGAGGAACAGTAGTCCCACAATGACGTCTTTCAGGAGCTTCTGCCAAGACAGCCAGGCTCACACCTGACAAGTGCTGGGCCAACATTTCCTCTGAGAAGCAGCAGCAGCAACGCAAAAGGCTTCGCCACTCTTTTTTCATACCCCTCACATGTAGGTCTCTGTGAAAGCCCCACAGAAAAACCACCGCTAGCAGTGGCACAAAATTACACCCGTCTGGAAAGCAGTTACAGAACAGTTCCAAGACTGCCCTTCAGACGATTTTAATTTTGCTGGGACCCAGACAGCACCATGTGGGATGCTTTGAGCAGCCAAGTCTCTGAAGACCCAACAGCTGTCTGAAGAGCAAACACAGCAGCCAAAGGCTTCCCCACAGACTTGCGCAAGGCCTGACTTCAAGCGGCAGCTGAGTATGTGTGGATTTGCTGCCAGCAGGAAGGATGACCAGGAGTCTGGAGCCCATGAAGATGTCAAGGAGGGCTCCTGAAGGGGGATTCAGCCTCCAGAGCTGCCACCATCATTATGACAGTGCCTTTGGATCCTGGCCAAGGGAAGATGCTCCTTTCTACCGAGCTCACAGCAAGATGCAAACCCCTGGTTAAAGAGACTGTCTTCATATTAAAAGCTAGCAAAGAGTAAAGAAAAAGAAAATAAAGAAATGAGGATTGTAAGAGTGCAAACCAATGAGTGATTTCAACTATATAGTTTGGGAAAAGTCGTGACCATTTTCACTGAACTTGTTCATCTCTATTTGCTCACAGGTTCACTGTTGACAATGGCTTGCTTTTTCCTCACTGGGCACCGCAAAGTGCTTATCTACAGCGCACTGATTGCCCTTTTCCTTACATGGAGGGGTAGGTGGTGGAGAAGGGGAAAAAAAATGCAAACAGCTTTGTCAGCACTGGACACTTCGGGCATATCTTCTGCAGCTGCAAGAAACCACCACCAAGTTAAGCACACTCCAGTTCCACAGCTCTGTGGTGCAGGAGCAGGATCCCCAGTAAACCCAACAAGGTAAGGCAGAAGCATCAGTCGCTTACAGAGTATCTACATCAATAAACTACCTCTGCTTTTCCAAACAGCTTTTGGAAGAAAGGAAAAAAACTATCCTTGCTGTGCAACTCACCAGCAGTGCCCTGTAGTCAACTGCAAAGTGGCAGCAAAGCTCCTGCTCTTCAGCTCATGTGTTTGACTACTCAATTATAAATTTAGAAACCAAGAACAAGTGCAAGGAAAAGAGGTCCAACACCATGACAAGAACATCAACAGTAGACCCCGAGGATACTTCAGAACACCACTTGACTCCAAGTATGCTAGCAACACACACCCCCTCATTAGATACAAAAACTTCTCTTCACATGCACTCCTGTAAATCCCTGGGAGTACAGACAAGCATTGGAAGAGCAGCACAGGCTTGCCACAAAGAAAATGTGTGGCAGAGCCAAAATGAGCCATCAGCTGTCCCTGATTCCAGCATGATGTAGCCCGGCCTCCCCACCCCAGGGGTGAAGGGCTCTCCTACGGCCCACCCTCCCCAACCCCTGCTCTCAACACAACAGCTGTGTAGGCACCTCAAGTTCTATTAATACTAGTTCTCAAGGGGAATGTTAAATCAAGCTAACAGGTTTTTTTCTTAAACCATCTTAACTATATTTGTATTCCATTCTCCTCTTTTGAGCATTAATGGCACAGGTCAATTACACACAAATGAAACTACTGTAACACTTTTGCAGAGTAGCAAGTAGAAGAGAGACAGTATTTAATAAGTAGCAAAACACTGTTCTCACGTAACCACTATAAAACTGATTATTTAACCATTTTGTAATTTACAGAGCTCTCCAGCTGCCTAGAAAAAATTGCAGTGACATTCAGCTCAGCAATTTGTCTCAGGTGAACAAGTCAGCAAGAACTCCACTCATGGACAATTTATTTGTGGATTTGCGTCAGCGGAACAGAATTGAAGCTGCACCCAAGAGTCAGTAGCCAACCCAGCAGATTTTGCTGCAATGATATCAGTGGAAAACAAACTGTAGATTTAGCCAACAACATTTTAGAGCTGGAAGATACAAAAACCAAGCACCCCAAAAGGTCTGAACTCTCCCCTTTAATGCCTCTGGAGAGGTTGCCTGCAGCTTTGCTAGCATTTATGTTACCAGTTCACATCAGCACACCATGATGTGCAGTTTCACACACTACTGTTAACAAAACCCAAAACTCTCTCAAAATCTTGTTTCAGAAAGCTCAAGCAGTCAAATTAAAGCTGCTCTGCCCAATAAACAGTACTGATA
This sequence comes from Eulacestoma nigropectus, assembly GCA_013397775.1. NCBI lineage: Eukaryota > Metazoa > Chordata > Aves > Passeriformes > Eulacestoma > Eulacestoma nigropectus. The sequence continues at coordinate 295,374 of VZTE01002525.1, forward strand.
CACAAGGCAAACACTCATGGATGAGCATCTTTGCAGTTTTGGACAATCTGCTGCCTATGATACCTGAGAAAGCAGTGGATCCTGGTAAGCATTATCCACAGAGATTGGTGGAGCAAACCTCTGTATTGTTTAGTTTGCTCTTTGGCACAGTCCAATGTGGTTCAGCTTACTACATGTTCCATCCCAAGGCATTCTGCTCTCCTAGTCTCATAGCTCTTATCCTATCAGAAAGACGCAGATATGACCCTGCAGTTTTGAGATGTATTTGTGATTATGAATTTTTAAAGATTATATTAACAATTACACATTGCCATTCTGGACTCTCCAGCAATAAAAGACTGAAATGGAGTGTAAATACACTGATCAGCTACCTCAGATGAACCTCATGCTTTTTAATTATTTTTGAAATATTATTTGCAACATTTCAGGTTAAATACTGAGGATAATAATTATTATCAACTTTCAAGTAAGTAAGAACACACTTAAATTGGCTTTGTCAATTAATGTTATTTAAATATTCGTAAATACAAGCAAAAACCTGTGTGGACCACCAGACTCAAGAAGCAATGGCCAACAGTTTGAAGTCTAGCTGGCAAACAATTAAAAGTGGTGCAGTTCAGCAGCCCTGAAAGACATCTTCTAACTCTGAAGCTTTGAGCAGGAGGCTGGATTAGAGATTTCCCAGAGGCCTCTCTCAACCCAAATTATTCTATAAATCTTGGACACAGAGAAATTAGGCAAAAATATTCTTACATTAAAATTGAGGCATAAGACACCAGGAAGATTTAAACTGTAAATAAGAAAGCACACACGTTAACCACCTATGACTATGACCATATATAAAGGGAGCAGGACCACTTTCTTGTTTGGTGCTTTAAGGAAACAGTGATTCCCAGACATGGAATTATTCAAAAGTTCCTTTTTATCGTGCAATGAGTATGAGGTATTATTCATTTGGCACTCATGCTCTAATAATGAGTTCCCTTGTGGTTTTCTTGTGCTTGCTATGGACCTTTATGAAGGAGTCATGTACCGAACAGTAAGACGACAAAAACATTTTCATTCCATTTGCATACATGGAACTGAGGCACAATTAATTTTCTGCCTCTCTAATTTTGAGAAAGATGCGGTCTAATTTTTATTTTATTTTAATTCATACTTTCAAATCACAGCTTCTGCTGATTTCAGCTGCAACTGTGACCCTGCAAAAGTAAAATCAGAGCCAACTGTTCCAAAACCAGTCCTCCAAGAAAAAGACAAACACAGATAGTGATCACAAGGGAAAACGAGTTTGAATAATATATGACTATTACCACAAAGGAAGTCAGAGCCAGGGTCAGAAACCAGCTCCTTTATACAGCATCCTGCAGTTCTGCCCAGCAGATCTCTTGCTTCCTGATACATCTCCATGCAATGAAAGTCACCAACTTTCTCAGTGCAAACCAGGCTCCTTGGGAAACTAATTTGACAATATCTAAACATTAACCAAGATTTTAAAGATTTCCAGCCTCCTTGAAAACTCTGGAATTTACAACTGAAAGCAAAAAAGAAAAAATGCTTACCCATGGCAAAAAGCTCCAAAGCAGGCTGTCAAATACAAGACTGGCAGCTTAACACACACAAAGAAACAGCATTTCTCCTACCCAACTTCAGCCTGCCCTCCCCTCCCATTTCAGCATTAAAAGCACAGAAGAGAAAAGCTGAAAAGGTACAAGCTTTGCAAACACCCTAAGAAGAAATCTGTCTGGCAGCATTGCTAGCAGGAAGCAATCCCCTACAAGAATTCATCAGCACTGGCAGGTGATAAGAGGGCACGTCAAGGCAAGGTCTGTAAGTAAACAGGGGTCACTGCACTTGTGCCTTAATTTTCACAATACGATGAGGACAGCACAGGAACCTTCCCAGGGTAACATAACAGCAGCAGCTGGCGCTTTCTGCTGCTGCATTAAGCAATGTGATTAGGTCAGGCACATGCAGTTTGTTTTCCATCTTCTCTCTGGGGAGAGAATGTGTGTGGCAGAGCAGGATGTTAATGTTGTACTCCAGTTAATTAACTCTCTCCTGCATAATTACATTAGAAAAGGTGAAGTTGAAAAATACTCTTTGCACTTAGTGAAGGATAGACATTTGTAACAGCCATTAACTCCAGCAGAAATCTATTCCACGGACAGCACAAATTATTTGATATTTAGACACTACCCAAAAGTTGGTGCTTCTTCACTTTAGCTTAATTTGAACTCTAAATGAACATCAGTATGCTGGATGCCAGAACCTACTCCCACATGTGACACCTCTGTCTGTCCAACATGGAGAGGCTCTGAGAAGCAAGAGATGGACAGACCTCTTGATAGTCACTCACTGAGGAGCCACAGGGCTGGAGAAGGGAGCCCAGACCTTGTCACCTGGTACAGGAATTCTCACACTCCCCACTAGAACATCAGTCAACATGAAGCTCCTGTTTAAATTACCCAAACCTGTCTCCCCAACTCCCCTCACACCAAGATTTACTTCTCTTAATTTACGACACATCCGCTCCAAGACCAGTATTCCAAGTTCAAATACATGTGTGAACACGAAGGGCTCACCTGCCTTTTGAGAAGTGCCTGAGGCTTTAGAAGCTGTAAAATCAGTTTGGTAAAGGATGACCTTAATATTTTAATAACAGAATGCATCCTGAGATGGATGTAACTGGTTGATCATTTTAAATATGAGCTTCTTGTCTATTCTAATGAGCAAATTATGTGAAGCGCAGAATTTCTAAACTAGTGTTAGGAGCATGATATACTCTTTAAGCAAAAAGTCAAATGAGGGTAAAGAAATTCAGGCACCAGGTTTTTCAGCCAGCTCCCTCCAGCATATCAAACAAATGTGACAGTGCGTCCAATCTGATTTCTAGTAATAAAAAGGAACACACACATTGCAGAAATAAATTTTGAATTCACAGCAACCGCTTGAGAAAATAATTTTTTCAGCACCCCATATCATATCTCAAAAGACCAGCAACAAGTCAGAAAGTGAGCAGCATGGGCTTTCTGAATGTCACACAGTGCTGAGGTATCTCCACGCATCACCAGAAACAGAAGCAAGGAAGATCAGGACTCACTTTGACACAGGCTTGGCATCAGAGCCACCAGCCAACCCAAAAGATGCCAGCACAAATGTCATCTCCCTTGGGAGCTGGGACCTCAACGTGACAATGCCAGCAGGTTCTTATGACAGTGGGATACTGAGGAAGTGAGGTGGGCTGCAAGAGCAGGGGGAAATCAAAACAGGAGCAGCCCTTGCCAGACCTCCCACCTGGGAGTGACACCACTAAATTACAGCCTCTCTCTCCCTCTGCAGCTGTGCACCACAAAGGAGTTACAGTTATTGATTCCAGCAAATATACACAAATTCCACCTAGAATGCCAAAGAATTTTGTTTCAAGCAACGCAAAAAGAAAATCCAGAACAAGGGAGATACATAATAAAAAGGAAGCCCTAGAGGTACCAGCATTAGAGAGAACTGTCCTAGGATGACACTAACATTTACATGAAGGTTTGGGATGTTTCTTCTACTTATCAAGCAACAGGGAGTGTGGCTTAAATTCTGGCCTGCTCTCAGGAGCCAGTTGATTAGGTCAGCTCACACACCCTACTGAAGCCTAAGCAAGGATTTGACGCCCAGACAAGAACAGAGGACCAGCAAGGGAGAGGTTTGCAAGTGTTGTTGAACACTGAGCTGCCATTACCTCCTGCATCTGTTTCTACCAAGCTGGTTCCAGCTCTAAAGACCAAACAGATGAAGTTTATCCTCCCAAGATCAAACACTTCTTGAAATGTGACCAGAAACACAGAGAAACGAGGAACACTCAATACATCTTCTTGCAACTAAGACTGACATTGGGACACCCTCAACACAATGATCAGTATTGTATCAGTTTCAGGACACTTCCCTTTACTATTACTAATTAGATCATTTTTGCAAGATAGCACAAATGAAAATCAAACACTTCCACACCGTAGCTCAGTTTCACATGCTTTGCTTCTACGTGTTTGAAGTGCAAAGCATTGCTAGTCATCCACGATGGTAACTGGGATCAAACTTAGAAATGAGCATTGCCTTTAAAATACATTTCCTATTGGACCATTTTATGAAAAAGTGTTCATGATCATCTTAAAATGCAGAATTACAGTATATTCATGTGCTCCAGTTACCAGTTCTTCTGCTACATTGTCACATGCTGGCCTGCTCAAACACAGAAGATTGAATTAAGGTCAGTAACTGTTTACTCCCTTTTTTTAGTATTTATGAAGAAGCTTCCATAGTATCAACTGAAAAACCTCTAAAACCTACAAGACTGGCAACCATTTCACTTGTCTAAAATTTGTTATCAGTTTGCAATTGATACAAAAAAACATTCAGTGTTACCCTTTGGCAAAACTCTCTCTCTGCTCTTCTCAGCCTCTTACTCCAGCCCAAAGCCACACAGAATAGTTCTGCAAGAAAATCTGTCTTAACTTAAACTAATTAATGACAAGCAGAAGCCACCCAGCATGAGGAACCCTCTTACTGGCCATTGTCACACCTAGCAAGAAAAAACAAAAAGTAAAAAAAAAATAGTCAGTCTAGGAAGTTTACTCCTTGAAGCTACTTTCATCCAAATGGTTTTCTGTATTAACTGACAACTGCGAATAACCCTGCAGCACTCGGGTAAACTCTCAGGAATAGCTAACTAAAGGTAATGCACTTCCTTAAACAAAGAGCAAAAGACACAATCTGTAGCGTTTTATAACTATATATGGCTAAATCCATAGTGAACAGATGCTAGAACCATTTGAGAAATAAGGAAGAAAGGCAGCTATCTACAGAAATACAAGCAGAACTGAAAAAGCAAATAGGTTTTGAAATATAACTTGTAAGCTTCAAAATCAGCAATCATTTGGGAAATTCACAAACATTTTACATGTATTTCTACCAGCAGGGGAAGAAATGCTGGGAATACTTTTAATAGCAGCTGAATTGATTTATGTATTTGAGAGCAGAACCACTAAGAAAAACATAAAGAGGACAGCACATTAGTATGTTTCCAACTGGGAAAGACAATCTTGTTTCTCTAGTCAACCACAGTGCTTTGAACACTTCATTTTGTAGATAAATAAGAACCAGTGATTGCAAGTCACTTCTCTCAAAATTATCTGAACACCCCTCAAGCCAGGCTGACAGGACTTGTTACACTTCTCTGGCACATATTCTGATCAGCTCTCCATTCAGTTCTTAGACAGAGATTCTGCTTTCTGGTTGTGAAATTTTTATGTTATTTGAATGACTACAAATCATGTGTCACAGAAGTACCAGCCCAACCTGTCTCCTTTCTCTCACTGCTTTGAAACCACTCTTGTTCATTTAACCCAGAGCAAGGCAAAAACCAAATGAAGACGGTCATGAGTTAAGGCAGAATTGCTGAGTGCAAGTAATTCTTTTTATGGGTAAGGCTATACTTACTTCACAGCTTGATTACTGCTGAAAATAATGAAAATGTTACAATCTTAAACTACTTTATCAAGTAATCTTTTAATAATCTGAAGTTATTCAGAAGTCTTACCTCCTGATAACTGTTTCTCTAAATGAAGACAGGGTTAAAGAATTTAGTGCACAGCACAGCCTCTGAGGCGCTCTTTATCTACTTAAATGCAAGTTAACGTTCAGGCTGTTCCTGACCCCAGCGAGGAAAATGAAGCCAATGTTGGTCATTCTCAGACACAGTCTGACTTGATCATACATTCAACAAGAAAACAAGATCATTTCCTGTCAGATGGCTAGAAGAGCAGTTACCCAAGAACTCTTAACTTTTATTAAGTAAAAGGAAAAAACAAAAAACATCTTCCTACCCTCAGAAGAAACCAAACCCTTACAAAATCAGAAGAGGCACTGCTATACTGGCTGCCTAAACTCACCAGTACACAGGCTACAAGCAGGAAGTCTGACAGGAGATTCAGCTGTATCTCCACATCATCTGAAGTGTCTGGCAGCCTCTGGTTGTCTCTTCTCCACTATGATAAATATCTGATCTAACTCTATCACAGCTACTTAAAAATCTCCCTATTATTCCCCTACAGAAATATAAAGTTAGACTTCCTGCTTCATTTTTTTATTTTCTAGATACTCAACTTATGCCAAGTATGTGTGACCTTGCACCTCTTTGAGAGATGCAGTTTTCATTACTTCAGGTTCCGGCAGTCTTGGAAGTTTATTTTTTATCCATAGTCTTAATTCCCCATTTGGAGCATTCAAGTATCAGATACCTGTTGTCCCACTGTCTGACAACTCTGTTATAGCTGTTTTGACCAGACGCTTCACCAAAGAGTGAGCTAAACTTCTGCACCAGGTGTGGTCTATGCAGGCAAGTACTTCAGGACTCTACTCCTGCCAATCTGTGGGACCACATGTTGCTCAAACTCTGTGCTATGAAAGCTAAAGATCAAACTTCCACCAAAGTTCCCAGAAAATCGGTTTCTAAAACCCATATGTTAGACACTGATGTATCATTGGGGAGTTTGTCTTTTGTCAAATACATTTTAGCACAGAAGTAATTCACAAAGTCAAAACTAAGCTACAGCATCTGGTTCAGGAGGGCTTCCTAGGGAGACAGGGAAAGGTGATATTTTGTGGGTAATTAGATATAGAGACAAATGTAGGAGTAAATAATTGATTCCCAACAGAGCAGAGATTAACAGTGAGGTATCTCAAGTGTCCACAATAATAGAATAAGCAAATAAAATTTCTCCAAATGATCTACAATGAAAAAGAAAAATTGCACCGAAGAATTAGAGCAAATTAAACAAGATACTGATAGCTACAAGGAATAATAAGGACAGGTCTCACTGTCAAGCCACAGAATGGCTAACACTCAGGGTCAGTTCAATTTTTGTCATACAAGCCACAGCACTGAAAAAAGAAACAAAACAGTTGGATGGATAATTTTAAAAAGTGGAATTTCACTGCACAGCACTGACCAGTGACCACCATCCCAAACACAGCATAGCTAAAAAGACATCCAGGCAAATCAGGCACCTCATCCCTTCCACTGCCTCCAATTCCACATAAAAATATAAAGTATTTCCATTTTGAGTGCATAAACTAACTCCTGTGTTTCACATGTGAAACGTATGGACAGTAAGAGTGTGTTTGGTTACAGTAATAGCAATTTTCACTAGAAAATTCAGTTCTACTTGAATCCAGAGTTTAAAAAAAAAAAAAGCTTAAAAAGCAACTTAAAAAGTGGTTAAAACAGCCGATAGCTACACCTGACAATTAGCTTTCCTTACTTAACAGCCTGAGATATTCACTCTGAAATCACCACTTCTCTTTCTGGCACTAGTCACCAGAAAAGTAAATTACTCATGACCCAGATTCTCAGCGATGACCGAGCTGTTCACTCCCTATTAAAAGCAGCAGGGCGCTCGGTGCCTGCACATCCCGGGCCTGGGTGCTCGTGTCCCCTGGCCATCCCCTGTCCCTCCGTCCGTCCGTAGCACGCTCAGGCCGGGTGGTCTCCACACGCAGGAAACAGCAACCCAGTCCATCTGGGCTGGCAGATGACGGCTCTGGAGAGTCTCCATTTGAAAGAGAAGTGTGCAAACTTCACAGAACAGCAGCATTTTCAACAGCAACATGGCAGAACTCCAGCCAAGGAAGCGAGACCCGGGAGCAGAGATTCAGAAATCTCTCAAGTGATGCTGTAGAGCCCGCTACCAGCGTGTGAGTGGGAATGTGTTCAAACAGAAAGCACAGCAGAAAAAAAAAGCATATGGAAACCCTCAAGTCTCCCGAACACACAGGCAAATAATTCAAACTAATGCCGTGTGCTCAGCTTCTCCGGCTTTCTCTGCTCCCTTCCGCTGACTTGCTGAACCTGAGTAATCACCCCGACTCATGCTAAGCACGGCCGTTCTTAAAACAAGTTAGATAAGATTGAAACTCCGTGCACAGTCAGTTCTGCTAACAGCAACTAACAGAAGGCATCAATACAAAAAATTAATGACTGCCATTAAGTTCTTAAAGAAGACCTAGAACTCGGCACAAAGTTTGGCTTTTTTTGGAGAGGCTGGAAAGCGGCGAAGCGCCTCCAACAACTTTAAACCGGTCTCCACGTTCTGCGAGGGGAAAAGAGGATCTGAAAGGCAATAGCAAAGGCATATCTCCCCCCGGCAGCTTTGTGCCGACACAGGAGAACGGGAGCCGCCCGGCCCCGGGCACCACAGCGGTGGGGGGCACAGGGACAGAGGGAGCCGTGTCCCCCGTGCCGCACCCGGGCGGTTCCAGCGCTGCTGCAGCCGGGGCAGCCGCGCCGCCCACCCGCGCTGGGGCAGCTCGGGGCCCGCCACCCCCTCACCGCGCCTCACGCCCACCTGTACTGCCAGCCCTTGTTGCCGCCGCGGCCACCGCCGCTCCTGCCGCCGCTCTGCCCCGCCGGCGCCGGCAGCGGCTCCGTCTTGCCCTCGCCCTCCGGCCCCTTCATGGCCGCCGCGGGGTNGATGGCGGCGGCCGTCGGCACCCCCGCGCCCCGCTCGGCTGGGCCGGGCTGGCCGCGCTGGGCTGGCCGAGCTCCCGCACGGCCGCGCCGGGATGGGCGATCCCGCCCTCCCGCTCCCTCACCGGCCCGGCCCCGCCGCCCCTTCCGGGTCAGCGCCGCCGCCATCTTTAGTGCGGGCAGCGCTCGCAAACCTTCGGAATCGCCTGAAAAAGGGCAGATTTCCTCAAAACGTTATTGTTTCATTAGGCTGTCAGCGCCCTGGGAAGACTCGCGTTAGCAGGTTAAGGAATAACAATAAAATTGTGGTAGGTTAAGGGTCGAGGATTGCCGGTGATAGTATCTGACGGCAAAAACCTGTTCAAAGCAGTAACCCTAATTCAAAGCAACATACTAACAAGCTCTAATTCCTAACGAAAGTTAGGTCGAGATAATCACTCAGCGCTCGCAGAGTAGGGTTCTTACCCTACAGGTGTCCCTGGGGGGGGTGAAGGCAGGTACACCCGTCGACTGATCCTGGAAGTTACAATGGAGTCTTCCCGAACTTCTCCCCATTTCTTAACTTACATGCTTTCATATTCTTACATTTATAGTCCTACCTTATATAACTTTCACACTATTTCTTCACATTCAAGTGGAGCTTGAGTGACTTTAGTCATACATCTCAGTGAGGGGTGGTCGTACCTTGGGGTGGATATCAGAATAGCACCAGGGATAACCTTGGGATGGAGATATGTTTCAGTCCAAGCAGAGTGATTTCACCACGGTTGCTGATTCAACAGTGAGATGTCTTCCTTCATCTCCCTTGGTTTTCAGCTGGAAAGTACCACAGAGTTCCCTCCTCTGCAAGGGTTTTGCTAGAGCCTGGCCGCAGTGTCTCCGCTCCCCTCCACTCTCCTTTTAGTCCTCCTTAGATTGTGTGTGGGAGGTCGGGGATGCTCACCACATTCCATCTGGGGAGTAGCAGCCATATTTTCCACTATAATTTCCATACAGTTATCTTCTTATCTCCAGTCATCTTCCCACATAAGGGCTACAGGAATTCTCCCTGCAAAATAAGAGCAGGCTGAGAGGAATGAGGGATCCGAGCTGTGCCATACACGAGCAGGGATGTGACAGCTGGGATCTTGCTGTCACAGAGACCCACAGAGCAGGGTCAAACCCCGCACTTCGTGCACTGAGCAATGCCACAACATGGCCTCGAGAAGAGACACATTTTTCCTCCTATTCTTCCTCCAATTACTGCATTTTTCTTTCATGGAATGCCATCATATCTAACTGGGAGAGATTGATCTGGCTCTGTGAAATCTTTCAGGCCAGGCATGGCTTTTGGCCAACCCCAACTTCACTGACTGCAGCTGCGTTATTTCTTAAAATCAAGGGCAGAGGGTCCTCATTCTGACTTTAATCAACCTGCATGTGAAGAAGAGGAAGGCAGAACCAGACATGACTGTGGTTAGTGAGGCCATTCCATGTCTCATCCAAACTCCCTCCTCTGCTCTCCAGCTCTTATTATACACTTAGAATACTGTAAACAACCATGATGCAAAAGAGGCTAAAAATTCCCTATGTGAGAATCATACCTAGAAGCTAAAATTTAAAGGAGAACATATTTCAGACAAACAGTTTATTTACTTACAGCACCCCTCTGGTAGCAGCTTTTTACCCCATGAAAGCTGCCCTGGCCTTCCTATCTCCTACCAGCATGTTTCAACTTTCCCAGTGACATTCAAAACACCTTTGCCTTTGGCCAGCAAATGGTGACAGCTCACAAATTGTGAGTGTTGTGTCTTTAAAATAGATTTATAAACTTTAATCTGGCTCTAAATTATCACATATCCATCCCTCCCTGCCGAGCACACACAGTCTCCACCAGCAGACCAGTGTGGACTGCCTGTTGGACCCACACCTAGAATCTCTCTTACAGGGGCAGGAGATATTACCAGTGTACAGACATAAAATCCACCACTTCTGCCTTTTTAGAAGCATGCTTGTCACTGCAGGCAAAAAACAAGGGCTTTTTCAGCTGCATTTTTCTCCTGTGGACCCACAGGTGAACAGATCAGCAGACTAATGTCTATCAAAGAAAATTTTTGGCCAAAACTGCACTTCTCTTGCCCTCCAAACACATGGATTCCTGCTCTGCCAATCATTTGAAACTTTAACTGAAAATATATAATTGCATGGTATCATAATATATGCCAATAACCCTGAAATTTTCCTGGGAAAAACTGAAGTAAAAGCAATTCGAGTTCCACTTGTCTGTTTTATTATCCCCCTGCTCAAGGACAACCAGTCCCAGCAGAGACACAGCTTCACCCATGCTAGACCTTTGTAACCATCACAGGTGGTCAGTAGGATGTTGCTCCACCCAGAACATCTCCAACACCCCAGACAGGCCAGCAATCCTTAGGGCATATTTCTGCAGCCCCTCAGTATTTGGTCCCTGAGTGTGGTGAACTCAGGTTTGCTTCCCCCATGCATTTGCTTTTTTCTCTTAAAAAAGGTGCTGCATCTGCAGTACCAGAGGCTCTCGTAAGATGGCATTGACAAAATGCTGAAGAGCACAGAAAGGCTGACAGCTCAACCATGTTTGCTAAGGGCTTACACAGCTCAAGCTGCCATTTCTCTTTAGTTTAGGGTGTTACTAATTACAACTTGTGCTCAGTTCACTGCTCTCAGTCTCCTGCCCTGGTTATAGTTTAGTGGCTCAAAATGACCTGGATCCCACCCTGGCCCTTGGGAGAGCAGAAGAGTGTGAGCGCTGGGGCTCCACAGCTGTGCCCTGCCTGCAGCCTGCCAGAGCCTCGCCACTGCCTGGGATTCCTGGCTCTGGAGGAGGAGATGAGGAAGAGTTGCAGATCTGGAGGAGGAACACATGAATAGGATAGTAAATGTTTACTGACATTTGTTAAATTGAATCCTTGTAGGCTTGAATATGGCTACAAGCTGAAGTAGATTATATTTTATCATAACTCAAGCAAATTTCTCACAACCAATCATTCTGTTAATTTCAGGAAACTGCCCAGGATCTGATCAACACCAAAACAACTCTTGTTCATTTCTTTCAAAGTTTATGGTCTGGCTATACATAGAATCATAGAATGGCCTGGGTTAGAAGCAACCTTAAAGATATCTTTTTCCACCCCACTGCCATGAGCAGGGACACCTTCCATTAGATCATGTTGCTCAGAGATCCATCCGACCTGGCCTTGGACACTTTCAGGGATGGGGCATCCACAGCTTCTCTGGGCAACCTGTGCCGGTGTCTCACTACTCTCTCAGTCAAGAATTTCTTTCTAATATCTAATCTAAACCTGTTCTCTTTCAGTTTAAAGCCACTTAACATGCTTAGCATTTCTTCAGATGAGTATTGTGTCTTCAGGCCAGCAAGGTTCAAAGAGTAAAAGCTCTGAATTTCAGCACAGTTTTCATCACCTGCATGCTTAAAATAGAAGTGCAAATTTTAAAAAAATATATGTAATGATACAAGGTTTTTATCACTCTCTTGTTGGTCTAATTCAGGATTTTTTTCCTGGTTTAGTAAGTATCTTAGGATGAGACCAAGTTTAACAGTCTTAAATCAGGATCTGCCTCTGGTAGCTGGGCCACAGAAGACAATACTATTACTGCTCCTGTCTGCTAAGTGAACTACATCCTCTACAGGCATACGGGGGAATGGCATCAGTCCTGGGAAAGGAAAGCCAGAAGTGCAGCCTGGCTTTACGGCATGAGAAGTGCAACTTTTCATAATCATTGCTGAACTGGGGGAGCTGCCAGGCAATGAGAGCATGAAGGAAAAGTGACGTCGCTGGTGGAGCTTCATATCTGCATTTTTTAATCGTACAATTGTTCTTGGGGTTAGATTCTTTCTCCAGGCAACTGATACTTTATGAAGAGCTTGGGAAACAATGTTTCTGGTCTCTTCTGGATAATAAACACGAAAGAAGTTCCTGTTCTTAGTGAATATAAACGATATCTACCTACTAAAACTGTAGATTCCATGACATGAGAACAAGAAAGGAAATTTGGTTAAAATAAACAGCCTTTCTCCTTCAACACATTGAGCACATGGCTGTATTCTCTTGACTATAGGTGAAAATGGCCAGTAAGGTCAGGTAAACGTAACACAAACTATTTCACCCACCAGAGCACTTCACACTGTGAATATATTTTGACAGAATGTCTTAATTTTGGAGCTTTAGAGGCATCACTGAGTCCCTGGGTCTCTGGTTTTGCTATTTAACATGTATGAAGTGCTGGTGCTTGCTTTGAACAGTTATTCATCAGATCATCTGTAGTCTTAAGGAGCCAAAATCTTTTTTCAATCACTGTCAGTCATCTCTTAATTTCCTTGCTCTTCTCCATCAGTCCCTATGCGTCATATCCTGCTGTAATGCAGGTCCAGCTGAAAGCAGCACACTCACACATGACAGCAGCTTACATTGCTTACGAAGTTTCCATCCCTGTCCACAACCCACTCACCTTCTTCACACTCACATTTGGCACCGTTTTGAGCAGCACTCAGTGTGACTTTGCACTGAGTCATGCTCCAGGGCCCAGAATTACCTCAACCCTACACAATCCTGGTGTGGAAGTGGAAACTGAGGTAGCAGCAAAGGCTCGTTCTGGCTGGAAGTTGGGAGTGTAATCCCAGTAGCTTCCCCTCTGTGAGACACCCTCCGAGGAAAGGACCGTGCCCTAGGAACTCAGTGAAGAACGGACTAAAGGACCTTGCATCTGCCTTCACAGAGGCTTCTTTGGAGCTGCTGCCTGTGTAATTTTTCTTTAATGCTTCTGTGTGCAGAGCAGCTTGCCACAGCTTGGAGCTGTCATCCTCATCATGCAGCCATGGAGCTGCAAAATGTCAGAAGCAACACTGCTCTGCAGCCACCACACGAGAGCGAAGCCCACGCCACCCCATCTCTCTCCACACCTGCAAACTGTGATCAGCACGCTCACATTGCCTTTTATCTTCTGGACCTCAACAGCACTGGTTCTGCCCACCACCCAGCCCTTCCACTTGGAACCCTCAGAGCACTTACACTGTCCTGGAGGACTTCCAACTCTCCATACAGACTAAAGCTTGTTCTAGAGATGCAGCTCAGCAGCAGCAGCAGGAGATAACCATGTTACAGTCAGAGTTCAAGACGTTTCCGTAGCCACACCATTGATGAGCCCCATGTTTCAATCCCTTTTCCTGCCCTTGAATCCCTTCCTAGCATGCATGGCTTTTATCTGGCAGTGTGATGGAGCTGCTGCTGGATGTGTGCCCTGGTGCCTTTTCCAAGTGCCAACCCTCTGCTTGCTCAAGCCTCACAGGGATGCCTCCCTGCCCTTTTCTCTCCAACTAATGAGCAGGAAGGGATCTCGGCGTGTTACCTCACAGGCTACTGTGGCCAAGTGCAGGCTGTTCTAGCACAAAGGGCAGCAGCTGGACCCTGTCACCTCTGTCTGGTCCTTCTGTACCATGGGAGGGTTTGCCTTCTGCCTTGCCTCAACAACCCCTGGGTGACTCCTCTCCCTGAGCTCGAGATCTTTTCTGCTGTGTCATTCACCCCAACAGAGTAAAAGAGGAGCTTGCTCCAGATATTCCCCTACTCAAGCTCTGTGTGTTGGGAATTCTGGGGTTCAAAACCACACATTTGTCTGCTTAGGGCTTGATTTCTTCAGGAAATGTAGCCACATGTGAGTCCATCACTGAGGAGTCAGCTCTGCAGCACTGTGGGACCACCCAAGAGGTTCTCTGCAGGGGAGAGAGTGAGCAGGCACCGAATGAGCCGGGCTGGGTCATCTTCCGTGGTCTTGCTGCTGGGAGAGGAGTCCAAGGAATGCACATGCCCTTATCACCCCTCTGGGTCAGGTGTGCTCATCAGGCACAGAGGGCACGTGCTGTGGTTCTGATTGAGGGGCTTCCCAGCTTTTTCATCCATCTCATGGCAATCGCCAGCCTTTCTCTAGAGACTTTTTCTGCCCCACACTATGGCACAACATGGCACTGCTGCCTTCAGCTGTTCTGCAGCTCATTGTTAGGACTCCTTTCCTCTGTGATTCTCTATATCCTGAAAAACTACTGTGTTTTTATTAATGTGTCATCTAACCTTAAGAGCTGCTGAGTAAGTTCAGCTCTTCAGCCCTTTCTCCCAGACGCTGTTCTGTGCCATGCTTTACTCCTACACACTTTTCCTGCATGGTTTCTATGGCAACATATGTAGCTCTCCATCTGCTGTGGATCTCCATTATCATGTTTAGATGCTTGTTATCCCACTCACAAGTGCCATTTCCAGGTGTATCAATGTTAACAAGTTCAGTTTGGAAACCAAGCCAAAGCACTTGGTAATTTTTGTAGGCAAATCTACATAGTCCCTAATTTGACTGCTGTGTTTCCATTTAAGCTCTATTTGAGGGATACTGATACTGAGCTGTTCTCATCACCAGATCTTCTACCTGCACACTCTAGCCAGTTCTGGATTTACTTCCTAATTTCCAAATTATATCCTTCCTTTTTATTGCAGCCTGTTCTGCCTATAGCGTGTGTATATTTGGATTTTGGAAAGTCTTTGTTGGTCTGTTGCCTGGGGTTTGATATCTGTTTTATAGAAAATTAAGTTACCAATACTTTTTCTCTTCCATCAAATGCATTTTTGAGTTCTGCTATAGTCCTGTTGCTTCTTCTTTCTCTGAAAGCTTTCTCTGTTGGATTACAGAAAGCCCTAAAGAGTACAGATAGTTTACAATTGGCGTCTCATTCTGTTCTGCTTGAATTCCTTAAATTGCTTAGAATTATGTAGATTTCCGTATGGCTAAAATCCAGTCTCGTTTTCTGCTAAGTTGGAGAACTAACTTAAGTGTGAAAAATAAAGTTCTTCCTATATAATCCTATCAGAACCTACAGCAGAAAATTCAACTAAATGAAATGAGTGGAGCCAGAACTTCCCTGTTGATTTGTTTTCTAGATCCCATGAGTGACTAAAACCAGACTGCAAGAAGTCCATGTGGATGCTGTAAAGCTGTAAGTAACTTGGGCTGTCAGCTTTTAGGAATGCAAACTGACACTGTTTATTTGTACCTAATATCCTGGAAGAGTCTGTTTAAGATATGTGTTACCTCAGTATAAATGGCTATTATTTACTACCTGTAATTAAAAGTAATTAAGCATAATAATTTCATGTTTATATATGCATTTAAAACCATGCAAATCTTCTGTTTAGAATGTAATTCAAGGAGAGCTTATGTGCAAAAATTTTCCAGAGGAAAATGAAGAGGCCCGTGATATCCAAGTAATTCCGATGCCAATGCAGTCCACCAGGCTGTCTAATGTAAGGTGAAGGCCATGCACTGCACTTGGGTTTTGGGTAGAGCTGAAGTGGTAGGTTTTTAATGGTCTGCAGACCTCAACTAGGGGAAGGTTTCTCTGGACACTCACAACAGGTGGGCTCCTCTCACATACCAAGGCTGACATTGGGAACCCTTGTCCTAAAGTGCAGTCTACCTTTAGTTTCACAGGTGAGAAAACTGAATGTGTGAGTCCTGCTGACATCAGCCCACAAGTCTTGGAAAAATAAAAAACAAACCTCAATTTTCAGCTCCTCTTTCTCTAAACTCCAAAGTCTGCATTCCTTAAGATGACAAGTAGCAATGCTATCTGATCATCACCCCAGAGAATGCAAAGTTCATATTCTGCTTTGCTTTCAAGTAGTCACAAGACAGAAGAGGCTCTTCAAATGTTACTTCTCTCCAAAGAGATCAGACAAAATAAGGCTGAATATTACCAGTAGCTCCAGATGCCTGCATAGGATGTGAACTGTGATGCAGACAGTGCAGGACATCTCAGGAATATGCAGAAAATCCAGTGAAAAAAAGGAGACAGGAGTGATATGCAGAGAAAACTGCCATTCAAACATCCAAAATTAAAGATGTGACTCAAAATCAAAACAAACCAGACCTGCACAGGGAAGGAAAACAAGGACATAAAGTAACAAAAATTACTGCATGATTGTAAAGGAAATTAAGAAAAGCATTGCCCACAACAGCAGCAGGGCAGATACCTAAAAGCTAAAGGAAGATATTGCTTTTGACTCCATAAGGAAAAAAATGTAATTAACCTCAGAGAGCAGAGGCAGCACACTTAAGAGGCTAAAGGGCATGGATATGGAAATTATTGTGTAGCACAGCCACAAAACTTGAGGGCTCTTTACCCTTCACCTCTGAATATTGAATAATCTCCACCAATGACATTTTTAGGCTTTTTAGAGCAAATGTTAGCCATGAGTAACAAAAGACATGAACAGAAGCAGAAAGTGGGTTAAAGTGTAGATTAAGCACATTATATGTAGACCAGCTCAATGTCTTTCATTGTTAAGATAATGGCATATCAGAACAAAAGAAAAATAATAAATCTTATCAACCTGGACTTTGGTAAAGCATTTGATTTGTTATTACCTAGATAATCATTAGTGAAACTCAGAAGATGAGGATTAAGATAAACACTATAAAATGGTGAAGGAACAGAACTGGGAGTGAATATTGCTGATGGAGCTGAGAGCAAAATTATAGGACTGGAGTTATCAGTAAATCTGAGTCATTTCATCAGTTAGCTTGATGCAAAAAATTACAAGTGAGGTAATGAAATCGCTAACAACAAAGTTAGGAGATATTTTCAATAGAGAGGAAATACTAAAGGAAGAATTATGTAATTTTTAAGCCCTAATAACAGACATGGGAAGAAATGTAACAGCTTATAATAGAGGGACATGGACTGAGATATTGGTAACATTTCTGCTGTAAATTAGAATTTATCCACTATGAACAACAGAAGAGGAAGAACCATGTGTATGGTGTAGTTATTAGAAAGATAAATGGAGTCTTACATGTAGCAAGCTCTGTATTTTCAGGAAAAATAAACAAATAGATACGAAACACTGGGTAAAATTCAGCTGAAATTTTTGGGCATCATTCAGGTTATTGGTGTTCAGTAAGCCTGAATTCGTCCTGGAACAGGTACAAAGAAGTGACATATAGATAATCAGAGGAATAGCTAAGACAGCATGTCTTGCTGAGCTTGGCAAAATGAATGGTGAGATGGGATCTATTCCTCTCTGTAAATACATTTGAGGTTTTAGTCAGGCAGAGAGGGAGAATAAGCATCAGGGGAGAAGAATTATTCATATTTATAGACAGCACTTGTGCTAGAGCAGATGGGCATAAAGTGGATATGAAACAGGAAGAAGGGCTCTCACTGTGAGAGGAGTAATGGTCTCAAACAGCTTCTCAGTAGGAGAAGAGGGGGCAAAACCTCTAACCAGTCTTAAGAGGGATACTGAGTTTGGCATTTCTCAGTCACATTTTTTGGGACGTTCAAAGACGGCATTGCCACCATAGGAAGAGCCACACTTGGCTCAGCAAAACTTCCTGTCGCTGCCTTGGCTTTGCTGCACTGGGAGTGAGAGTTTTTCTGTTTGCAGGGGAAAACGGTTCAGCTCTGTAATCTCTGGGTCATGTGCGTGACCCATTAGGTGTGGAAGGTCAGGTGAGCTTGGGTGGGGGTAGCCTTTAGAGTTGTCTTTAGCCTCCCTTTTATGCAGACTGAGCTTTTATGTCTGTTATGTACCGATGACTCACACATCAGAGCTAGCGCTCCTGGGCTTATGTGAAAAACAAACATGGAACCTCCATGGGAAAGAGCAGATCCTTCCCACTGCCTGATAAAACAACAGTCGTCAGCATCCGCCAGTGTGTGCTCTGTGGCTCCGAGACTCTGGAATCTGACAAAGGACCCATTTCTCGGGGCCCCACACAACACTGACACTGAGACAGCCTCGACAGCCAAACCTGACGTCTAAAACTGCCTGCAGACCACCTGAAACCATCCTTGGGGAGTGAAGGCTTCCCTATCCATCTCCATGGAGCAGTGAGCACACAAATCCAGAGGAGAGTTCAGCAGCAGCACAAGTTATATACTTCCACAGCCAATTAGTGTCACAGATGGATAAGCTAATGTGTGCACTCACAGTCCCAGGCTGTGTTCTCTGCTCTTCTCAAGTGCTGCCATATCCATCTGCCTGCTCCTCCCCTGCCAGTTTATCTGCACTCACCAAATGGTCACTGTAACTGCAATGTGGAGGCCACATAAATCAGTCCAGAGGCCACCAAACTGATACAGTTCTCCTTTGTAATTAAATTTTCCACGTTAATTTAGAAAAAAACAAACACAATTTGCAATACTTATGTATTATATAGACTAGGGATGTTTTCTGTGGCATGCATTAGTTGCAGAAGCCAGTGCTTCAGTGTGTCCCCTCCTTGGGGCCTGGGGACTCACCAGGACAGAAGAGCTTGCAACAAGCAGAGGAACAGGGCAAGAAGGATGATGGCTACTCTTCACCTCCACTTTAGATCTTCTTCTCAAGGGGAAGGCGAGTTAAAGGGAGAAGAGAATGAAGGGACACAGAGGAAGAAGCAAATTATGGTGAACTAGCAGGATACTGAAGGAAATGTACCTGGAACCAGAGAAAGGCTCTTGTGCCTTGGCTGTGCTCAAACTGTGCTTGCAGGTAATGCATCTTCTTGCAGAATCCCCATCAGGCTTCATACATGCCCAGGGTCCCAGCTACACCTTCCTTTTCAGCAACCTGTCCTGGTTATTTTCTCAAAATATTATTTTGCAGGATTTCTCCCTGTTTTTAAGTCCACACAGAGTCATCGCTATCAGGACGCACCAAATGATTGAGCCAATGGAGCTGACAGCAGGCAAGATGAACATATGTGTACCTCCAGAAACACCCACAGGCTTCTCCAGTGCTGGCAGCCAGCCTCCCTCTATGAATCACAGGGTCAGGTGTCCACATCCCATGGAGCCAGGAACCCACTGAGCCAAACTCTGGGGTGAGGGCAGCAGATGTGGTCACTGCTGAGCCCACAGCCCCCCAGTGGAGAAGGGAGCCTGGGCACAGCTGGATCAGGGGAAGCAGGAATCCAAGAGCAAGAAAGGTGGCAAATGCATTTCTTTGGCTCAAAAAGGAGAGAGAAGGATACTTTGAAGAGGAGAGAGGGTGTGCTAGAGGACTGAGAGGTAAAATGTGGTCATTTGTAGGGTGTCATGCATGATTAAACGATGTAGGAGAAAAGGACCAACACTCCTTTTTGTCCTTCCTTGCAGACAACTTATATTTGATGTCCCATATTAAGAGCTGTGATATAGTTCAGGATTTATCAGCTGAATCTGGCTCTGCAAACGCACTCAAAGCCTTTTCTTGGTGCGTTCCTTATGTGACTAAAGGATTTAAACCACTTCTATTTGTGGGACAGTGCAGGTGGGACCTTGAGATGTCGCTTACTGTCCCGAAGCTTGTGTCCCTCACAGACTCTGCCACGTTACCCACCCTACCGAAACCCTCGGGGCTGCCTGTGGGCAAGAAGATCCCACCCCACGAGAAGTGCGGGGCTTCCCGCTTTCCCCTCGCAGGTCCTTATCCCCGTACATTTCGGAGAAGGCACCATTTTCCCCATTCCTCCTTCCGGGGCGCTGAATCCCCCCGCTCCCAGCCGACGCTCGCAGGGCAGCCCTCGGCGCAAGGACCGACCCGGGCAGAGCATCCCGCGGGGCCGCAGGCGGGGCCGGGGAGGACCCGGCGCCTCCGCCAGCTCACGCCCGTCCCTCCCGCATCGCCGGGGGCCGGGCCGGGCGGCAGGGGCGGTGCTGGCGGGCGGGAGGGACCGAGCCCGCCGAGCCGAGCCCCGCGGGCGGGACGCAGCCCGCAGGATGTCGCCGCTCCGCGTCTGCATCGTCGGCTCGGGGAACTGGTGAGTGCCGCAGCGCGGGGGGGCTCTCTCTTTGCCCGCCTCCCTTTTTTTCCTCGTGTCTTTCCCTTTTTCTGCTCTTTCCCCCCCTTCCTTCCTCGGTTTTTCCTCCCGCCGCGGCGGCCGGGGGCTTCGCAACAGGTGCGGTGCGGGGAGCGGCGGGGCCGGGGCCGCGGAGCGTCTCCATGGTCCTGAAACCGCGACCCCGGCCCCGTCCTGCCGCGGCTTCTGGGCAGGGACCATCGTCCCCGAGAGATGCACCAGTCAATGAGAACTGGAAAGGCATGAGGCTCCAGCACCACCCCAGGTGTGTGAGCCGCTTAAAGCCTGGCGACAGAATCTAGAGGCCCGGAGCTGCAGCTGTCGCCGTGTGTGCCTGCGGCAGGGCCCCGGCAAGTTCGGGTTAAAGCATTCAGCAGTGAGGAGAGTGGTGATGCTGTTTGCGTTCCTCTGAAGGAACCGGGGCATAGGCTTCATTTAAAGCCACGATGTATTGACACCTTTGACTTCCATCCTCCTCAGCATGTCCTTTTGCATCTTGGCGCAGGCACAGCATTGTGTTCGTGTCTCCCATTTAACCTCATTCTTAAGAATATGTTTGCTACTGCTCAGTCCTTTCTAGCCTGGACAAAAGTGTGGGTCTCCAGGGCTCCTTGAGTCTGACAGACCCCAGTAAGATCAGCAAATCCATCTCACAGGACTTTGCATCTTACTTGTCTTATGCTTTATGTACTCTGAGCACAGACAGACCAACATGCATGTGCATGCATTTGGGATTAGCAAACTCAGCCTCCAGGTAGTTCTGTCGATTGTTTTTGTTCAAGGAGAGCAAGCTCCTGAAGATTTTAAAAATATCTGACAGCTAGGTGGAAGTAATGCCAGAAGAGTCAATAACTGAGGGAGCGGTTGCTTGCGAGCTGCTGAGAACACAGCAGAGTTAAAGCACAGCTCTCTGCCTTCCTGCCTTGTAAAAACATGCATTCTCTTTGTGCATGACATCTCTCAGATACAGCCTTTCACATGGAACTGCACCACCAAGTCTTCTGGATCTCATTGTCACACTTCTGGCTTTCTCTGGCCCCATCATTTGCTTCCTCAGCTGCTGCTTTCACCATGTCATCTCAGGGAAGACGTCCCTCTCCCTGCCACTTTCTCTTCCCTCACCTGCCTGTGCAGGCAGCTCATTGTCCCTTCCAAGCCATCAACAGCCATGACTGCATGTTTGGGAGTCAATTTTTTTTAACCTTTGGTCAGCCCACAGTCACAAACTTCATCATTCTCTCGCTGCATCCTCAAGCAGGAACCTCCTGCTTTTCCCAGGCTGTCCCCTTCCCACAAGACATCATTTAAAGTCACTTAGTTGTATTCAGACCTTAGTTGTATTCGAGAAAGTTCTGTTTTCCCACATGCACCTACAAACTTGGAAAGAGCTATAACACAGAGATCCTGAGACCCCAGCCCATTCAATACCATCTACTTACTCATTCTGCCTGTCTGCCTGGGCCTATCTCTTGCTTCCTACCATATACATAAACTCTAAAATCCTCAGGGAGGACATAAACATTGTGCTCTGATGTTTGAATCACATCTATTCATAGCCTTGGTGGCAGAACAGGTTGTTTTAGTGCTACAGAGAAATACAATGTTTACCTTTGGCAAACATTTTTTTTTCCTTATGTTCCTCATGAATATTTGGGTGGCAGTTCAGATCCGTGCTCTTGAGGCTTTCCTGCAGCTCAGAATCATGGTTGACACGTGACACAGCAATGTTGCAAAAGCTCATGTCAGCTGCAGAAGTTCAGCAGGTCATGGGGACTTGCTAAATCAACACTGCCAGGAGGCTCATGAGTGATATGGTAGAGAGAAGTGAGTGCTGCGCTGCATTTTGTGGTTGCCAGTAGGTGCAGGAGGGTTTGTGTTTACAATAATCATGGTTCAGTTATCTGCTTTTTGAAACAGAGGTTTAATTCACTGCCTGGCCCCTCAGAATTCAAAAGCTCTCCCAGTCTTAGATTCATCTGGACTGCAGAGTTCTCAGCAAAGATCCAGCCTGAACTGGGTTCTTATCTTCAACATGGATACAATAGCCAGGCTTTTTATGGAGGTGCATGGAAGGCAAGCAAGAGCCAGTGGTCATAAACTGAGCCAGAGAAGGTTCTGACTCAATATATAAAGAGAGGAGAAAAGAAAAATCTCTATGAGAACAATAAAGCACTGGGGCAGATTGCCCAGAGAGAACGTGGTCCTTGAGGAGTTTTCAAGACTCAACTGAACAAAGCCCTGAGCAACCCATCTAAAGTCAGTGATGTTCCCACGTTGGAGACCTCTCATGGTCCCTTCCAATCTGAGCAATACTATAATTTTTAAAAAATTGGGTGGTTGGCTAAGAAAGAGATTGAAAAAAGACATCATCTTCAAGCATCTAAAGGAGAACAACAATATTCCACCCTTCTTGAACAGAAATGGGCTCAATTGTGGTAAGAAAGACTTAGGTTAAACTTGAGGGGGATCATCTTTCTAATGTTAAGGATAGCAAAGTCCTGGGATGGGCTAACTGGGGAAGGGAAGAGACCTGCAACCACTGAGGTCTTTCAGACCTCCTCAGAAAAGCTATTAGGAATGGCATATTTGCTTGCCTTTTGCAGAGGGAAGAGACCAGCTGCTTCCTGGGCTCCGCTAAGCTCTATTTTTCACCAGATCCGATGTACGCCACAAACAGTTTCATATTCACAGATGTAAATAATGGGTCTTATTTGAGTTATTCTGTATAAAGATAAAAGCTTTTTTATCCTTAGCCATATGTAGATCCCTTCCAACATGAATTAACATAATTGGGAAAAAAAATATCTGATTGACAATTTTCACTTGCTTTTTAAAATTATCTAAGTGGAGTTCTCTACCTTCTATTAATCTTCACTGAATTGGTTTTTGAAAAAAAAAAAAAATCATGGTAAAATCTTTGTATGTGAGCATCCTTGGTTTTGCTTGCAGAAACAGCCTGTTTCTGCCAAACTTGTGTAGTTACCAAACAGTGCCTTCACAGACAAAGCTGTTCATCTTCCTAAGGCTGACCAGCAGTGACTGAATTCTAAATGGACTGAGTAAAACCGAGCATCAGGTTTTGAACAGTTTGATGGTTTCGTGGCAAGGTATTTTCCCTGATGACTGCTCAATGCCTTTTAAACACTAAATCCTTTCTCTCCAAAATCTTCATTCATCTAAAGAGAAACCAAAGGAAAATGCTATTATTAGTGGAGCTACTTTTATGCCTGAGATGCCTTCACTGATAACTTATAAATAGGTAAATAGTTGGGTGACACCATCCAAGCACAATGGCAATGACAGCTCTGCCAGAAGATCAGATTTATCTACTGAGAGTTGCAAGTCCCATTCAGGATTTCAGGGATTAGAGCTGGAGTCTGCATCTTTCAACAGAAAATCATATGTTCTTGGTACTTAGCTAGAAAAGTTATTTTTATGGGTAGGCTTGAGATCTACGTTCATCATCCAGGTTGTGCTAGACAACCTGGACAACGAATTTAGATCTCAAGTTTATGAAAAAACCCCAAACCTTTTTCGTATTAATACATGTTTCTTGTGTGGAGCCAAAATTCATCCTCAGCTCAAGCTTTGAAAGTGGTTTCTGTTGATAGCAGGGCAAGAGAACCAAAAATACAAGCAATTTTATAAATAATATGAACGTATGATATAACTGCATGCCTTTCTTTCAAAACAGCAGAACTCTTACTGTAAAGGTTCACCCTTAAAACATTTCCCTAAATATTGTAAAGGACCAAACCAAATCATCCCTTACAAAATAAAACAAAACCCCCTAACAAAAACCACAAGCCAACCAAAAAAACCCCCAAACTAAATTAAAAAAGCACTACAGCAGCTCAGGATATAGCATATAATCAACACCGAGCAAAGTGAAACCTGATTTCAGCAGGATTTCTTTATCATTAAAGATTAAGACCTTAATTACCTCTTTAGAAGACCTTACTAGTTATCGAGCAATTTAACCTTATGTAAACTTGTTACACGAAAAATATGAGTGAGCCAAGGAGGGTCAGTTACAATGTGGTTTCCCTTTGAATCATTAACAGCACAGACCTACCTGGACTTTGTCTTCGGTATCCTCAAGAACTTTATCAGTTCCAGAACACATACCATAGCTAAATCCTATTCAGGCTCCTTGTTACAAGTGGGTCAGAGGACAAGAGCGCTGCAACTGGAGCTTCTCTTTCACTTCTGTTAATAAAATGGCCAATGCTTGAGAGACTAAGGTAGCATTAAAATGGAGAGAAGGAAGAGAGGAGTAAAAATAATCACCTCTCTTCCCCAAATAATTTAAAGAGCATTAAGCAACACTTCCAATATTTTCTGTGCGGTTTTTAATTCTCCCTTGCCATGTGAGTGTTTGCAAGGCTCCAGTGATGATGGGGAAATAAAATTATTGTCTGACCTGAAATTAAAAATGCTCAACATGACTCAAGATGAGTAAACTGGATGGTTAAAATATCCTCAGGCTGCAAGTATTACAGGTCCTGTTACAGTGATAATTAGAACAATAAGTAAGGAGAAACCACCAGGTTGAAGGGTTGTTTGGTTTTTTTCCAAGGATTTAGCTCTTACGTAAAATCCTTATTGCAAGTGCTTGGTTATGGATAGGAAAGTGGGATGCACCTATTTTACATGAGATGCACAAAGACTGTCACAGCAAGATTGCTCAGCACTTATTTACCACCTGGATTATTTTACATTTACTGATCTTGACAAAAACCAGAATTATCTGAGGAGCAAGAGAGATTTTAATCTCAGATAACATATTTTTAGTGCTGTTGATGGTACATCACACTCTTGCTCTATAACCTTTGATATTACTTCAGATCCATTATTGCAATTATATTTTTCCCCTGTTCTACTATCTGTTTTCAAACTTGAGGGGCTCTTGATGGAGGGTAGTAGATAAAACTTTCTGATAAATGTCACAAGCACCTAGACAGCTTTATAGCGCAGGCTTTTTATGAGTTACGATGTTTAAAGTAACTTGTGTTTCCAATTCACAATAAAAGTACTTTTTCCCTTTTAGTTATTTAATTTTTTTTTTTATTTTTAAAGGGGATCAGCCATAGCAAGAATCATTGGCAAAAATGTCCAGAAGTCCAGCAGATTTGATTCCACTGTCAAGATGTGGGTGTTTGAAGAGATCATTAATGGAAGAAAACTCTCAGAAATCATCAACCAGGAACATGAAAATGTTAAATATCTGCCTGGATACAAGATACCCCACAATGTGGTAAGTTGAAAAAAAATTAAACATCACTGAATTTGTTCATTTTTTTTATAAGGGAGGCAACATCTGAAAAAGCAAATTAGGAAGCAATTCACTTCTTTGTTCTGGTTTGTCACCCAACTCACTCCATTATAACTCCCTGGAATATAATTCTGTGATTTCTGCTTGTCTCGTGTGTCACACGCAACTTCAAACACCAACTGTGTCTGTGCTGGTATCACACCATCCTCCTCCCTGGCAGAGATCAGCACAGCTCTAGAAATGGCAGGCAGAGATCTGTCTACGCAGAGCTCAGATATTTCAAACCCACAGCATCTTCTGGAAAAACAGGCAAAGCTACTGTTCTCCTGTCTTCTGAAAAAGAAATCAAAAGCACAGGCTGTGGCTTACAAGGAGATGAATAATGAGCTATCAGCTCATGGGTGGTTTCAGGATAGCTGTAGTTAGTCATGCTCTAAATTCCATCAAAAAATACAAGGTATTTATTTTCATGGACATTTAAAATACCAAGTTACACATCTCAAATTAAACATCTTAGATAATTTACTGCTACTGAAGCGAGGGGGTTTGGCTGTTCAAGATTTTGCCAAATGCCACTGTTTTGTGAGTAGTGCCACATTTTTGGAACAGTTGCAGTTGTAAAGGGAAGTTAAAATGCTGCATGTGGTAGGTCTCCTTGCTAGGGGAGTGGTTATATTTAGTACTCAATTTTGTGCTGTGATCGCATATTTGCACTCCTGGTGTTTGGACTTGGCACACAGTTCTCCTGGGTTACAACTGACTTGTCACTGTTATTTTTACAACCCTCTAGCAGATCAACAAGTTTGTCATCAT
This sequence comes from Eulacestoma nigropectus, assembly GCA_013397775.1. Lineage (NCBI taxonomy): Eukaryota > Metazoa > Chordata > Aves > Passeriformes > Eulacestoma > Eulacestoma nigropectus. The sequence goes on from VZTE01002525.1 coordinate 321,815, forward strand.
CCCTTGAGGCCAGCCTTACCCTGTCTAAAGCAAAGCCTGAGGCTTCACCAGCAGAAATCAGCTGGTTGCAGTAGAGCCTGGAGGGACCCTCAGACCATCTCCAACTGAGAAAAAAAAAAAAAAAAGAAACCAAACAAGCTCAGCTTTTCCTTGCATTGCTCTGCAGCATTATGGAGAGACAGGAGCACCGCCTGTGCAGTGCTGCCAGCCTCTGCCCTGCTCCCATTTCACTGTTTTCCCAGAGAAGCAGCCTGGCTGGCAGCAGCTCTGGTTTTCTTGCTGGGAATCCCACTTGCTTAAGCCTGTGTGCTGCAAGGCTGCATCCAAGAGTGATGTTTTCTCCTACTGTAAACTGCTTCTAGCAGGCTCAAATTCACCTGCTATTACCTCTGTAGCCTGGCTTGAATTATTCTGAGCAATGCCAGAGGAAGATACAGGAGGAAGATACAGCTAGGTAGTCTTTAAGCATGTTGTATGGGTTTTTGTAACTCTTGGGAAAATTACTGTATATTTAAAACAAAGACACAAACCTGCCCAGAGATGATGAAAATCTCTGCCTTTTGATACAGTTCATTCCTCGGTAACTCAGCTGGTGACCTATGGAAACTAAAGACTTCCAGAAGAGCCTCTGTCTCACCACCCCAGTTTTCTCCTGTGCTCCCCAGTGCTAACACTCATTCCAGAAGAACCATACGCGGTTGGTCAGTTACCTTCAGGAATCAGATCAAGAAGCTGAACTAGGAAACGGGCTTCCCAGGACACTGCAAATTTATAAAGTATTTAATCTTCCCCAGATTATCCACACAGGGTTAAATTATAAAAAAATTCTAAAAAATCCAACCCTAAAACAGTTCAGCTGCTTTGGATATTTCAGAAGAGATCTGTAGCTGCTTGCATGGAGAGCTGGCAGCTATGCCACAGGGCCAGTTAAAATTAAGGACATTTGCACTGCATCTGCCATGGCTTTGGCATGATGGTGTCTTGCAAGAACTGAGGATTCCTACCTGGGGCTCATTTTGGTTGTCACTCTTGTCCCAGGTGGCTGTACCAGACGTGGCTGAAGCAGCAAACGGGGCAGATATTTTAGTGTTTGTTCTGCCACATCAATTTATTGGACGAATCTGTGAGCAGATTGCAGGACAGATAAAACCTGGGACATTTGGGATTTCCCTGATCAAGGTAAGTTGTTGCCTCCACAGTACCCAGTCAATATGGAGTAAATAAACAGCTCCAGCTGAAGGGTACGAGCTGCAGCCCTCAGCTGCATGCTCTGCATAAATACAAGCATTTATTTCTGCAAGAGTTAAAACCTGACCAGCTCTGCCGGCCCTTCCGCTGCTCTCATGGCCATGAAGAGGGAAGGATGGGGCAACCTATCCAGGCTAAGAGGATCTGTCTTTGCCAGTCACGTTTAGCCTGGATCAGTTCCCACTTGGACCAGCATGGAGGTGAAAATGGGTAGAGGGAGGGATGCATAAAGATGGTGCTGCTGCCAGAAAAAATACTCAGCAGACTACAGCCTCAGTTAACTCTTAACTGAGAACTCTGAGTCAAAGAGCCTCTTCCAAGTACATGCTAAAGCTGTTCTTGGCAGCATTAAAGCGGCATAATAACACTAATGATTTTGCAAAACTGAAGCAATTTCAATCTGGCATGAACTGAGGAATCTCTTTTTAAGGTTAGAGAGGTACCAGATTATCATAATCTTAAAAGGAATTAATATTTTAAGAGAATGTCAAACTAAAAGCCAGAGGCAAAGCATAGGAATATAGTCTTATCACTTACTCTTTTGATTGCATTACAGGAAATATCCCACTTAAAACTGTAATGAAAGAAATGTAATTGTAGTTTTCGGACTTCAATACCAGCTCTTCCCCACTACAGAAATTATCTCATAAGCAACAGTAAGCAGAACAGAGGAAGGTGGGAGAGGAAGGAAATTTCTGCAAGTTTAGCTTAAGAAAACCCAAGAGACTTCAGTATACTCCTTAACACCAAAAAATCACTCTGATTAATACTTAGATCTTGCAAAAAAGCTACTTCTTATAGACTTAATTTTAAAGGTCTGATCCTGTACTACAGAAATTTAACTGAAAGGAAAAATACAACATCAAAGAAAGAAAGCCTCAGGACGGCAGCGCTGATGTGAGGCCTCTTGCAGGATTACCTTGACTGTCACCCCTTCTCCCTGAGCTTGCCTTGAATTTGCAGTTACCAAAGTACAAACCCAGAGCATTTGTATTAATGGCTAACACTAGTGATTATAAGACCCATTTTTTTCCAATTAAAACCAGAGAGCTGCAGGCAATAGAACATTTTCTGCTTTACCCATGCTCTGCTGCTGTCATTTTCCTATTCTAATACCCTGGCTTTGACTATCATCTTTTCAGGGGATTGATGAGGGTCCTGATGGCCTGAAGCTCATCTCTGACCTCATTCGAGAGCAACTGAAAATAGAAATCAGTGTGCTGATGGGGGCCAACATAGCCAAAGAAGTGGCTGATGAGAAGTTCTGTGAAACTACCATCGGTAACTATTGCAAAGAGCCAATTAGAGCTGGGGTTTAATGCCACCCGTGGCTGGGCAACAGGATAACCTCTGGAAGAAGCAGAGGCATGTGACTGGTCCCAGGTGGTTCTCACGTGGAGCAGTACCTGCTGAGCTCCTTCAGGGAGCCAGGATGATTTTCTGACAGTTCGGTGCTGAAAGAGTCAGATTCAAACTGACAATGGGTTTTAGTGCTGAGAGCTAATTTAATCCATTGAAAACATCACAGCTTAATCCTGTTTCTGTAGGAGTTGGTAAGAGCCACCTTTTGTGTCTGTAGAGCTCAACACGGAATACATCAGCAGTTGATACACTATACAGTCTAGATAAAGAAGTGTAATCAGAAGCTCCTATGTGCTTACACTCCCAGAGGTGTATTTCTGCATCTTCAAATTTCTTTGTTCAGAAAAGAAAACCCAGTAACATTCTGTTCCTCCCTCCCATTTGGACTGCTTGCCAAGACACGGCCTCAAATCCTCCCAGGACTAGGTCTGACCTGATTTGGAAAGTTCATCCAGTAGTTTTTAAAACTCAGAGATTTTTAGAGTCAGTGAAAATTAAAGTTACATCCTTCCATAGCTAGGGAAGGCAAAATAAAAATAAATTGTGTTCCAATAATGTTCCTTTGCCTTGCAAATGTTACAGTAATGGTGCGAACTGTACCAGCTGGGCATTTGTTACTGGAAGAGCAACTAGGTACAAATAGGACTAGACATGATTAGGAGAGTTGAGTTATATTAATTCTCCTGGGGGGAATTTAACTTCTACTGGCCTGGTTTGCAGCCATGCTGTGATGATGACTATGCAAAGAGCTTTGCCCCTTACTTTTGTCCTCATGGAAATCCACACAGCCCAGAAACAGCCAGCTCAAAGAGAACTGGTATTATGAAGAACAAGAAGCAAACCTAAAGCTTCTCATGAGATGGTGAGAAACCTCCCAGCTACCAGAGTGTGGTGCCTCAGGCTAGTAAAACTCAGAGCTGAGCTGCCTCTGAAGGAAACGAAGCTACCTTGCACAAAACTTAAGTGAAACTGCATTCAAAGATCTTTGCCTAGCTGGCCATGGGCTCTCTGGGTCAAGGCAAACCTCAGTCCCTTTAGCACTAAGGGCTGTCCTCGGCTGAGCACTGTAACAACATGATACATGACCTCTGTAGAATTGATAGGGAAAAGGTTTTAGCAGTGCCAGCCTTCACGTTCATCATCTGTGGATCCCCCTGTAATTGGGAATTAATTGGGCAATAGTCATTTGTGCCCCATAATAGTACTTAGCAGTGACACAGGTCTGCATTTTCAAAGCAGAAATTATACCACTGTCCTGCAGGAAATGGTTTGTAAATAATGTCTTTTTCAAAGTCTGTGGTTGTACAAGCTTTCTCAGGCAGAAAGATTCATTAGGGGGTATCCACTTTTAAGCTCTTTAAAGTGTCATTAAGCAATGTTGATCAATGCCCTGGAGTTGCCTACATTTAACACTGGCATCCAACAGCAGGAACTGCTGTTGCACAAATCTCTGGCAACACCCTAGGACTGGGATCACAAAACCTGAAGTGGTCCCTGGAACCTTATTTCAGGTTAATTATGTGCACTTTGAAACACTGTAAAAACGCTCTAACTTTCATCCTTCCTTTCCACAGGGTGCAAAAACCAAACACAAGGGGAAATCTTTAAAGAACTAATGCAGACCCCCAATTTCAGGGTTACTGTGGTGCTTGACTCCGATACAGTGGAGCTTTGTGGAGCCTTAAAAGTGAGTGTTTTCAAGCCAATATGTTTTATTAGGGCCAAATTCTAACCTCACCTGAGTCCTCTGTAAGCTACGGGGTCTAATTTGAGTCCTGTCACCATGTGAGTGAACGAGCACATACAAAATGCATTGTTCATGAGCCAGTTTTCCAACCTGTTAAAAAGGGGAAATTTATTTAAAATGTAGCTGCAGGCAAAGCATTTCAAAATAGTTGTATTTTTATCTTTATTTTACCAGAAGCATATCTGGTTTTGAGAGCAGAATTTAGTCCACTGTGTTTTTTTGTCTGCGTGTTGTGAGCACATGAAACAAAGACTCTCACTGCATAGAGTAGCTCCATTAATAATTATGTCCATGGTTTAAGTACCAACCTGCTAGAAAATTCACACCAGGAGCAATGATCTGTGTTGGCAGCACACCTGTGTGGCATTCAGCAATGCCCCCGTGGAGATCACAGGTGGGAGCAAAAATGACACCAGAGTCACCAAATTTCCAATGAGGGGACAACTGAGTGAGATTGAGAGTTTGCTTTTACATAATTGAAAGTGACTTCAGCCTGTGGTCCTTTCTACTTCTTTACACATTTAATCATTTATACTTCAATAATTCACCTTTCCATGAAGGAGGTGGGATGACTCACTAGGAAAGAATTGGTTCTGTTTAACTTCACATACAAAATTAAAATTTCTTGACATACAAAACCAAACACCGCATATTTTTTTTTTTGGCCACAGACTAAAACTGGCAGCAGGAACAGAAGGGAGAGAGGTTTTTTCTGCTTTGTGATAAATCATTGCTCTTTTTGAAATCATTGGTTTGGTTTTGCTTTTGCTAAAAAAACCTAAAGAAATAAACATGTGCACTGGGGTACATACGTGTCTGGAGCAAACATGCCAGTGGTAGCACTAGGTGCCATATAATTCATATACAGTGAACTACATTTATTTAGGGACTTATTTAGGAGCTGGGAATTGGAAGTGGGAAGGGAAGCATGCAAAACAATGGTGAGAAGTTGCGAAGATGTTTAGAATCCTGAGAGATTTGTTTAGAGCTGTAGACAAGGGCAGTGCTACTGATGTTTGTAGATAAGCCCAAAATTTTATCTACTGCAGCATCTACATAGAATCCATGCCGGCTCAGATCAGAGACCCACAAAGAAAACCTAGAAAGGTGTGACTCTGTATGGGATATTTTAAATAGTTAAACAGAAAGGTCAGTGAGACCCAACTGGAACTAGCAGGAACACAAAACATTAATTGCATACACACTACGTGATTGCAATATTAGTGTATAAAACAACCTGCTGCTTTGGTTTTCGCCCATGGGAGTAACACTAGATACTCTATCAAAATCTTCTAAAAGTCCAGTGACTTTTGTTCAACATTATCTGATCTGCTTTTTTATAAGATAAACTCGTGGCCATTGGAAATTGACCCTTGTTCTGATGACGACAGATTTGTGGGGTTTCCTTAGAGCTCGGTGCATGCTGATGAGCTGTACACCTTGGCTGACCATTTCCTTCCCTCCCCTGTATTTTGCACTGGCCCATTTTTAGAACATTGTGGCGGTGGGCGCGGGGTTCTGCGATGGACTGAGTTTCGGCGACAACACCAAGGCAGCCGTGATACGCCTGGGCCTCATGGAGATGGTGGCCTTTGCCAAGATGTTCTGCAAGGGACCAGTGTCAATAGCCACCTTTTTGGAAAGTTGTGGGGTCGCTGATCTCATCACCACCTGCTATGGGGGACGCAACAGAAAAGTAGCGGAAGCCTTTGCTCGCACAGGAAAAGTGAGGATTTTGAGATATTTTACTCTAATGCATGAAGAAGTCCTTCTGTGTTTTACAATGGCATCTTGAATTATTTACCTTCTTGATAACTGCTGGTGTCACAGCAGTATCCCCTCTGATCCAAGTAACTGGTCTTCTCTCTTCTAGTCCATTGAGGAGCTGGAAAATGAGATGCTGAACGGACAAAAGCTGCAAGGTCCTCAGACCTCAGCCGAAGTCTACAAGATTCTGAAACAGAAAAATATGCTCGATAAGTAAGTGCTTTGATTTAAAGATTTAAAAAACCAACTAAATCAACAACAAATTATGAGTGATTCATAACCTCCTTAACAGTACTCGTGCTTAATTATCTTGTTCATTTCTGCAACAACTGTTTTCTACATCTTGGGCCACTGCTAGAGCCTGGCCTGACTCCTCATTGCCAGGGTCAGTTGAATGAGATGAAGGCTGAGCAGTATTAGAAGAAAGAAGCCATAGACAGAGTGAGTTCAGGGGATACTGTTAGTACCTAATAGTACCTAGAGAAATGTGAGATCACATATTGGAACAGCAGGGAAAACAGTCACAGAATATTCTGAGTTGGAAGGAACCCTAAGAGATCATCACCAACTCTTACGTGAATGGCCCATACAGAGTAAACAAAAGAAATTATAATGTAAAGAAGCCTCCCAGACATCCCCATCCCTCAAACAACATTGAAGGCTGTACACAGAAGCATCTTGCAGACATGATTTATGGGCCAAATGATTTCTTGTTCTCAGTATACCACCTCTGCAGCTTGCAGCAGTCCTGCTTTCAGTGCAAACCTGAACTTGGTTATCTCAGTAAAAATTTTGGGATCATATTTCTAATCAAAGATTTTTACATGCATTGAACAGGTAATGTGCTGATATCAATGCTTTAGTGCCACAAATACTGCTGAGGTAAAAAGTACTTCCAATTGTTTGGGATGATGTAAGATTATTTATAATTGGAAATCTTTGCCTCAAATTACACAACAGAAAAGCTAAACTTCCCTCCATCCCATTCCCTCTCATACATCAGCAGTACTGCTAAGTCAAACACTGCTAAATGAATACTTAAAAACTTATTAGAATTGGAACAGATACAGAAGATTCAAGTAGTATTATCTTTCAAAAATGAGGGAGAAAAGGAAAGCTCATTTTGACAGCAGCTTTAAATCACAACTTGATCTAATAATTATCCTATAATTGCATTTGGTTACATGCTCAGCTCCGAGTCATTCAGTGGACTCATTTTTTACCACATAATGACTAAGCTTGTAAAAGGAAAAGAATCCTTTAAGCCAAGAAAAGAAAATCATTAGACATTTTCATTCTTTTTAGTCCTTTAGATACCAGTAATGACTGCAAATAATATATCCATTTTGCATACAGCAGGAAAAGAGGATATGCAATTCAAGACTGTTTTTAAATAAAAAATACTGGATAGGCATCCTGTCTCCAAAACAGCTTTTCTCTGCTGTCGCTCCCATGATTTGCCCCTCTTTAGATCCTCTTCATTGCCCTACGTAGTCTTCCAGTAAAGGCACTTCCAAGCTAAAATTATATTGTAAAGAGACACAGAATTTTTCTGCTTTGAACAAAACAAAACAAAACAATTCTTTCCATTAAAATGGAATAGAAATGTATATATAAACTTTATAAACTACTTTAATTGTTACATGCTTCTTTCAGGTTTCCATTATTTACAACCATCTATAAGATCTGCTACGAGGGTCGATCAATCCAGGATTTCATCATGTGCCTGCAGAACCACCCAGAGCACATGTAGAGATCCCTTCTCCTCACCTGGCTGAATTCTCACCTTCTTGGGACTTCTTCTGTCCACTCCACAGCAATTGAAGTAGAGAAACAGGTCATGTGACACTTGCTGTAAAAGCAGGAAAGAATGTATTTCATTCCCCTTGTCCTGGGGGATAAAAGAATCTGCCTTTAATTTCAACATCATACCTAAGAAATAGGAAACAAATGTAAAACTGAACAGTATTTGATTTGAGTTAGTAACATGGGTACTTCCCTATAATTATTTTCTTGTTGACTGAAAACAGTTCCCCTTGTAATTTCCACAACAGAGCTCAACAGCTCAGGTAAACCTCAACATTTTGCCTACTGTTACTTACAGAATGGCACAAAAAGCAGAAAAATCAAAGAACTAATTCAAATGGATAAATTAGAGTTAAAAAAAAAAAAAATCCAAGAGCAGTTAGATGCAATCACATGGGCAAATGTTGGGTTTCCATAATTCTCCTCAAACACAAATAACATTTTGTATTTTGTGACATTTAGGCCTTCCTTTATTTCATTTCCCAGTATAAGCTTCTTTGGAAAAATAGGTACTATTATTGTGCTCAGACACACATGAATATTCATCAGATGTATAAATAAAACAGTTTAAGGGGTGGGGGAAAGGAGAAGGGGTTTGGGATGGGTGTATTGTTTGTTTCAAATCTGGGACACTAGGAATCCTCAGTAGTAATCTGACCTTCATTAAACTTACTGTATTCCTTTAAAATACAGAAAAAAAAATCTGGAATAACCAAAGAAATTTTGTTAGCATCAGCTTATCTCAGCAAATCTTCGTCATTAATTGGTACCTGCTGAGAGGGAGAAATGGAGGTTGACAGGGAGATGTACCCAGGCTTCAGCTTGCAGCTTGTGTACTTGCTGATAGTTTGAGGGGGCAACCAGTAACAGTGACAAACCCTCTGTGATACTTGACTTTTTGTACGTGTATGGAAACGACTGCTACAGACGCACAGAACTCTTGTAAACTGGCATTTCAACCCAAGCTGCATTTTAGCTGCACTGGGAAGCTCCACTGGTCTGACAGCAGTGCAGCTCCCCACGCCTTTCCAGACTGCAGAGTCGTGTCCTGATCCTGCTCAAGCAGCACATCTTACACTCCAGGAGAGAGATCTCCATCTACTTCTGAATTTTAAACAAACTGGGTTCATAGACCAGGGTTTTTTTATTGTGCTACCAGAGGCATAAATTTTAGAAACACTAAAGTTTTTAAACCTTATAGCTGTGCTTAGGTAACTTTATGTACCTGATGTTTTTCAGAGTTAAAACCATCTGCAAAATAAACAGTGGTGCATTTTATAAGCTTTAATACCCTTTTGAAAGATTCCTATTTTGAGAGAAGGCAAACAAAAAGGAAGAGTAACCTACTTTTGCTGTGTTTTATCCGATTTTCTGAAATAGCAGAAAGGAAGGCAAGTTTTTTAAATCTATGTACTCGCTGTCATATTGCTTAGAGGAAAAAATGAGCTAATTATAAAATAATTTCAACTCATTTTAGAGGAATGATAGGTCTTTCACATTTACCAGAGTAATATATAATAATAATGTATTGTAATTACAAATATATTTTAAAATCTCAGTCTCACAGCTAGCAAAGCTAGCTCAGGTACCAAAACCAGTGGCTGCAGCATCCCTGATCCTGCTGAAGAGCAGCAAAGGCAGCTCAGCTCCTCCTGCTCAGACTCCAGTCACAGCCAACAGCTCGAGGCTCTGCAGAACAACACCAACATTCCTTCCACTGAAATGGGAATCATGTGGCCAAATCCTTCACACAAACCAGGGAATTTATGATCTTCAATTTCAAGTGGAAAAATACTTACATATTGCACAGTTTTGAAGTATCAAATACATGAGGATGGGATAGAGAATTCAGGAACCTCCTTCCTTCACAATCAGGCTGAATTTCTGATAAGTCATATATGAGCTAATAATAACATAGAATATTTTACGTTCAAAGTGTATCAAATAACAGTTTAATAAAGTGATCAATATGCAGACTTGATGTAATTTCATTTTTCAGTGTTATCACAAAAAAAATGACTGTTGTAATAGTGGTCCTTTATTGCACTTACTCTTGCAGTTAATCATCATCAGCTCTCAAAGAAAAGGACAAAAAGAATTAATTTTCTACAGATATTTTATTGAAGAACAGATTTTTCTTCTGTTGCATGACATACCTTTTTTAAACAGTAAAATAAGGAAATTTTTACTCCATAAATAACACAAATTAGCCCTTATATCTCAGTCCAGCCAAAATCTGTGTAAAATAGTTAGTTCTATATTTACATTCTGTACCAAAATAGGAAACACATGTTCAAGGTCAGCCAGTTCTCTCAAAACAGTTGTTTTATCTGCAAGGTAAGCTTCACATTAAAAAGGCAACGTTTGCACTTTGGAGGTCTGGTAGTGTAAGATCACGTTATTCAGTGCACAAACAGCCCCAGATCCTGAAGAGCAGTACATACATGCAAGCAGGCACCCACACACCCAGACAAGCAAAAACCAGGGGTTCAGTCTTGCAGGGAAAAGACCTTGAGCTGCTCAGCTGGCTGAAAGTCACTCCTTGGAAATGCAGGGAAGGAAGGACATACACCTCCCTCTCTACTGAATATCATCAAGCAGAAAGATTTGCAGGACAGGAATATTTAAAAACAACTGGCCCTCATAAGGGATCGTGGATATGTCTGCTCTCAGACATCAGTCTCCCCAGTTTACTAGTACTCAGCAGAAAGAATGAGCTGCATTGGACTGACAGTCAACTAATGGGGGATATGATTCTCTCTCAGTAATTAACCTACATCAAGGGCTGTGACAGTCTCCCAAGACCTCAACTCATTTAAGGAGGAATGAATTGCTGCTTTTCAATGTGATTTTACTTGCTGCATTCTCCAGCCAAAAGCTATCCTCCTTATAACTGCAACACTAGAAAAATGTGTTCCTAAAGTATGACTTGCCTCAACTTCTAATTGAAATTATTTGAACTACTGGGATCAAAAAAGACTGCAAGACTAATTTACTTCCCTAAGCAAACATGGACTGTTTTTAAAAAATTAAAAAGTTAAAACTGTGGACACTATACACTGGAAATATTTCTGCTATAGACAAGCAAACTCATGCATCTCAGCACAACTTCCAGGGCTCCTGCTGCCCAGTTTTCTCTGGTGGAAACACAAAGGCTTAAATGGGCTGTATTTCCAAGTTTTCACACTTAAGAGATGCAATAGGAGGGACTGGCCATGTGTGGTCAGGACATCTAACACAGCAAACTTTGCATTTATTTAAAAGAATTCTGAATTTTACAGCAGAAACTACACTTAAGGCTACATAACTGATCTGTTTAAGCTACAATTTTAGCTGTGTTCTATACTCAAAAATGGCTTATGCTTCCTACTGTAGTAATTTTACTCTTAAAAACCTGAGACGTGATTTTACTTAATTCATGTTAAGATCTGGAAGTTCACAGCAGGCTAAAAGCTGAACGCAAAGACAAACAGAACTGAGGTAGTCAGCTTTACTCAAATATTCTGTATGACAGCTACCAATTCATTGCCACTTAAAGTTGACACATTCCTTGGCAGTTCCCACAAGGCTACAGCTGCTAGCAGCTGCTAACCCACTGGTGGGATAGAAGATGTTGCATTTTTCTGACTAAAGTACCTTCTGCACCCGACCCCTCAAAGTCATGTCCAGTTCTGCAGTTCACAGGCAGCTGAAGGGCTGCATGACAAAGAAATTACGACTGAAATCTCAGATTATTAAGGCAGTAGCAGTTTTACTTCACTGGATTCACTGATGCAGCTACTCAGCAGATACTGGTGAACCTGACCACAAGAGCTCCAACAGGCCGATAGATTTTTCCCTGTCAATAGAAAGCACTACATCCCCTTTCTTTAATTAATGCATACAATTCAGAAGTAGGTAAGCATCAACTTTCTAAGCCGTCTTTCAGTTAATTCTCAGGAAGAGAGATTAAAAGAAGAAAAGCCCTCAAGATAAACAACTGTGTAGAAGATAAAAATATTCAATTAAATATGATGAATCTCACACTTAGACAGGAGATCAGCATATCAAATACTGAGCACAATAAATTAACACCAGTTAAAAAGTTTAACAGTTATAAAGTTAACCAGAAAGTTCAGACAGTGCAAACATTTCACAGTAAGAAAAAAATAACCAGTCATTTCTTTTCAAGTATCAAAAGCATTGTTGTTGAGTGATACCATTTCAACTGTATTATTGCACAACAGACGAAAAATACAATATCAACCTCTGGGACCTAAGATGTATTCTCAAACCTTTATGTTTTCCACGTATCAGTTTACATTGACTGTTTTGTGGATATATTAAAATAATTAGTTTCACTTAACAGAGTGTTTCGTAATTCAATTTGTACAATTTAAAAGCATTTGAGTCCTGATTTGTATTGCTTCTCCGAGACACAGATTTAAGGCTAGCCTAGGCATTGTGTAATTCACAGCAAACTTAATCTGCAGTTAAGAAGGAGAATTAGCCCAGCGCAAGGTGCTCTCAACTGTGATGTCTTCAGACAGTTTAAGGTTGCACCTTACTTGCCTCAGCAGTGTCCTAAGAGTTTCTTTAAATAAAAACAAACGAACAAACAAGTCCACTAGGCACAAAGAATTTCTTACAATCATGATGGAAGTCCTATTATTAAAGTATAATTGTAGGTGTATAAGTTTTGCTCCATCTCCCTATCTTCCATTTAGGAAAGGGATCCAGTCATTGGCAATTCTAATATCACAGAACATTAAAGAAGCGGAGTAACATCATCTTTCTCCCTATATCTGCATTGTTTAGTGCACTGGGCATGTCTGCTCCCTTAAATTTAACACTTTTCCAGGAGTGAAAACTGTCTTAAAAGGACAGACAGTGGATTGAACCACAAAGAGTTTCTTTACCTCTGAACAGAATTATTTATTACACATTATAGTCAGAAATGAATAAAAATGTCCTTGCAAGGGTCCTGTGGAGCAGCTGTCCTTACCTTGACAGATTTTGCTCATCTCCTTCCTCTTATATATTTTGTCATCAAGTGATTAATTTTGTAGCAAGGTGTACCCTCATGTGGCTCAAACCATCTGATTCTCAACTTACTACAAATACTCAAGTAATCCATAGTATTTATATGTCCAAGAAAAAGTAGAGGAAAAAAAAAAAAAAAGGAAAACAAATTAGACTTTCCTTACACATTCAATATAGTTTTTGGTCTAGAGACATCAGCATGATCCTGTAAGATTATAGCTGCCATTGCTACCAGTTTCTCTTCAACAACAAGTGAGAACATCTGCAGTAATATTCATAACTAGTTTTGAAACAATAATGCCATTACTCATTATTTGAGAAATAAACCAACAAAATAAAAATAATCATAAATCGTATCCCAAATTTACAGTCTGTAAATTTGGGATAGTATCAGTACTGAAATGCATTTGCCTAGCAAACTCTTGAGAATATTCAAACGTGATGTATTAAATTTCACAGTAGAACTGGCACACACTAAATGAAAATGGGATTTCTAGACAGTTGTTCTGGTTACCAGTCTGAAATTCCATTTTGTGCATGTAGGAAGATGCAATGAACCCCAAAAATTAGCTGCTTTACCTAGTATGAATTCTGAGGGGGCTCAAAGCTGCAGAATCCAGTTGTGGAGGCAACTGCCAGCTACTGGTCTATCCCGTTACATTCTTTCCTCCTCCATAAATTTTAAGAATTGACAAAAAAACCAAACAAATTACCAGCCTCTTTAGGCCTAGGTTATCAGCAGTGATGACAACTGATTTTTACATGGCTTTTGACTAAACCACTGAGGTATATTTCCAGTTTGAGGATGCTTTGCTACCAATCACACAACAGATGTAACAAAAAAAAACAGCCCTCAGTTCCACTACAGAAGAGTTCTCATTTCAAATCTTGACTGAGTTGCCAGGTAGTCTAACACAGTTGGCAAAGTGGATCTTGTTACTGCATCAAAAAAACCATAGGCTGCAATTCAGGAAAATACTGGCACTTATTGAGATGACAAGGTAAATTTTCCTCCTCTCAAAACTCTGCCTGCTTTCGTCAGCACCTCCCTGACTACTGTGTGCAGCGATACTTGCCAGAGAAGACGAAGTTCAGCAGGAGAGAGCTGCCTGCAGAGACAAAACCCCTATGCTCCACAGTAAGGAGTGCAGCATGAGGGGTATCATCTCAGAACCTCTTCTTGCCCCTAGCCCAAGTCTATGTGCAGAGAAACAATCCTGTTAGGAGGGGAACTAAGTTGGCCACCAGCAGCCAAAGGGTTACAACCAGGCTGGATGAGCAGGAACATAAGTCTAGAATAGAAAAAAAAAATAAAAAAAAGATTATAAATTCTACATTTAAAGACAAGATAAAATAACAAAGAGAATACTAAAAATCACCAGAGTTAAACTTCTCGACAAAATGTTAACTGGTATTTAGTGAATTAAGCTTGAATCTGCTTTTTCTGCATTACAACATAAACATTATCAATAGGAGGTTATACAAGTGAGAACTCACTTTCCACCAAGGTGACAATTTTTAAGATTATGATACGGCCTTCAAAACACAGGTCAGATTCCCTGCTAAGCTCCCAGGCTAAAGCCAGATTTCTGGGATGATTACCAGAAGGAGACATGAAACAAAGGACTTATGTTTCAGGCACATTTCTCCTGTGTTAGTCACTATTCTGCACGACTGCTCAGCAAAAAGCAGGGCACCTTTGCTATTTTCCTTTACCTCCCACACCTGGGATCTTAAAATAGCCACGGCCTTCCTTTCCTATTCCTGACAGTCAGAGCTGACACAAATCTTTGGCATTTTTAGATATTTAACACTGAAGTTTCACTTCAGCAAATAAGGCAACCTACCAATGGGTGCAGCTCTTGTTAAGTTAGAAGCTGGAGGATCCCTCTCCGGGGGACAGGAGTCACAGAAGTCTGGACAGGCTGGGCAAATCAGATTGCCAACATGTATCCAGCCATTCATCTGAATGCTCACAGTCAGGACCTGGCCTGAGCGGCTGCACAAGTACACAGTGTCCTTGACCCACACATGCAGCCCTTGTGGAGAACAAGAAACCTTAAATAAAAGAGTCAAGCCTGTTATATGATTGATCATAAGCACAGATTAACTTCAAGTATTTTAATGCAATCTGAGCAACTACTAGACTCAGGAATGCTTTAAAGCACTGACTACACTCTTTGTGCAATTATGCAAATCATCACCTGAGAATGAGTAAAACTTGGCTTCTGCTAATGACTACTTTTGTAGAGTTGTGCAGTTATTGAACATGACACCTTAGTCCCAATGAAAATGAGGATAATGAGAGATAAGTGACATGCGCACAATGCTTTCCACCTCTGAAAAATCAGTGACTAATTAACATTAAGCTTCAACAACAGAACATTTCCTGGAAGTATTCCTTCTTAACTGAGGATAAAGTATCCCAGGGGTAAGACAGAGAATGTCCCTAGTGAGACTGGAAGCCATCCCAGCAGTCACACAGTTACCTAAATTACAGGCTTATGGTTGGAAGATAATTGTTTTCAAAGTATGCTATATGATCTACAGATTTAAGGCAGAGAAAATCATGTCCAGTGTGCAGGTGCAAAGTTCTAACAGTCACACCCAACATTTTAAGCCTGACTTTTTCTTTAGGGTTATTAAAAAAAAAATCCACCAAAAACCCAACACATACTCACTTGATAACATCCACTACCCCAGTCAGGGTAACTGAGTTTCCTCCTGCACTGTTCCATAACAAATGCAGATTTCTGAATAAGACATACAGAGTTTGGTCCATATTTCTCTGCACCATAGTTTTTGGTAGGATCTAAGGTAGAAGAAATATACTGAATTGCAGCTTAACTAGAGGAACAGAAAACCCACATCAAATTAAAAGGCTATCTAATCAGTGTTCCCACGTGCAATTCAAAGCTTACTTCTGGAATATTTCAGACCCTTAATTATTATAAATTTGGGAATTATACCGTCTCGAAAATAACATGGGAAGAAACACAAGATTTAAAAAAACAAACAAAATAGTCAACTAACCACAAAAAACCCCCCCAACAAATAAGCAGTTTGCATCAGAATTATGTGGTTATGTTTGCCCCTAGGGAATGCCTGCTGTCATTGCTGGCTTGAGGGCAGTGTGTTTGTTTGGTTGGCTTTGGGACAACTGCACAGACAGGTAATACCCTACAGCATTTTGGAGTTCTGCAATACTGAACATCCATGCATTACTAAGAGACAAGTCCATGTTGTGATAACTGGCAAAGCTCCTGGCCTTCAACAGAAAACCTACAAAGGTGGAAAGTGGAATTATGTTTCAGAGACTAAATAAACAACCCCCTCATCCTTTGTCTTGTACTTGGATCATTTGGGATAAGTATTTATTAATTTCTTTTGCAATTCTTGCAAATTGTGAGTTTACCTCAGGCGTACAGAGCAGTTGTGCTACGCTTCTCACCACAGCACAGTGTTTACACACCTGGTGGTGTGAAACTTCACCAGTGATAAAATGCACATGCAATTAGTTTGAATATGCAGCAAGTCCATTCCAAGTTAACAAATGCAATCTCTGCAACACCACTCTGAAGTCCTGAATACTGACCTGGTTGGTTTTCAATTATTCTACAGTCTGAACTGCGTTGAAATTCACCACTTAAATGCCAGCTGAATTCCTGACTAAAGGGACAATAGTCAGCAATTTCTACTGAGCCACCATAGTAAGGCAATTCTTCTGCTGGTACTCCATTAAGATTGTCAAAGTACTGCAAAACAAAACATAGTAGTGAGGCAGTTTGTGCAAAGGCAAGTGTACAACTGTTTTTTAGAGAGAACAAATCACTACAGCTCCAAGAACAGCTGTTACTACTCAGGAATGCTATTAACAGCACCTTACAATACCCACGAACCAGATCAGCCAAGAGTATTTAAGAATACGTAAATAATGCAGAGATTCATATCTCCATGTATCACTCCCAACTTCGGCTCCTGATTCCCCTCTTTGTAATAATTTCATTCTTTGGGATGTAAACAGAACAGATTACTTAGTGTGCAGTGACAAAGGGCAGCAGACTAGAGGAAGAAATACCTCAAACAAGACATCTGGGGCATTTCTGTTACACAGCAACACTTCTACCTGGTATTTGGCCAGATAGCCAAGCAATACCCTTTTCTTTCATTAAGATCACAAGGAGTTTTATCTTCAGACTCCTTGTAAGAAACTAGGCAGACATTTTTCACAGTATCTACTGTCATATGCTAGTTCAGAAGAAAAAAAAACCCAAAACGAATACAATCTTCAGGCTGCAAAGCTCAACAATGAAAACACTTCAGTTATTCGTAAAGTAGGATCCATTATACCTGATATTCCTGAGGCAACTGCTTTGGAAACTTCTGCAAGTTGCACACTGCTACTGCTCTTTGGTCCTGTCTGCAGGTTAACTGCAAAGGATTACTCCTCAAAGTGTCGCAGTATGGACTTACTAATTGCTTCCTCAAAAACAAAAAACAAACAAACAAACAAAAATGATTAAAAATCACATCAGATCAATTAAACTGCTTTACATAAGCAGTCTGTCAAGACTTTGCTCCCATTCTCCCCTACACTTAGTCAACCACACAAAGAAGCATCGACGTCTTCTCTGGAGGCTAGTTTTTCTTATTTGTCTGGTTATGACCTTTCTGATTTCAAGAATATCAAGCCAGCAAACAAAGTTACAATGCACTCACCTATTTAGTTTTAATGACACTGCTTTGTAAACTTTAAAGAAAAAAACATAGAAGCAAAACAGGCCCACTATTGCAGCTGTGTCCTGGAAATGTATGAGGATTGTAAAGAACAAACAAGGTTGTAAGGAACAAACAAGGCAGGCTTTGTTTTGCAGATGGCTATCACCTACTTCAGTTGCTTTAAGTACAGTCCAGCGATGCAAAATGACACAGGCTGCATTTCCAGTTAAAAGGGACAAAATAAGAAGGCACATACTTTTAGAGTAAGTATCCTACCCATCCTCTCTAAAGCACTGCCTTCTCATGGTATAAATGCATTCTACACCCTAAGATGTTTGCCTCTGTATTTATTGTATTGGGTGGGATGCCTTGTTCATCTCTATCTACCTCTACTTCTTTTTATTGAGTTACATCTGAAGGACAAATGTAAACAAGCATCAGGGTTTCTTCTTTTTTTTAAAAGACTGTATTCTTACTTTTGTCTCTTCTGGTCAATCCAGAATTTGCAGCTCTTCATTACAAAGTCACAGCCTTTACTGCGTCCCCAATCTAATTTCTCTGCCATGCTGTAATTTGCTTTATACCATCTGTAAAGGTATTTTGAAATGAGAATATAGTTACTTCAAAAATTACTGTTCTGATTAATAAAACAGCAGTTCAAAGAATTTCATATTATGCCTTCAGGTTTTCAAATTAAGAAAAAGGGAAGCTAGATCCCTTTCTGCCTATAAGAAAATATATTATCATTTCCCTATTTTTCAAGTCACAATGAACTAGAAGAAAATTTTGTGATCTGCAAAGGAACAATGCACACAGAAAGATGAAATTTTAGGCAATTTCTGCTTTCTATCTGCAAGAAGAGCTGAAAAAAATAATCAATATATACTGCATGCAACTGAAAGAAGACTTACATTAAGACAAAAAGTAAACATATGCTACAAGCTGCACTTCGCATTGCAATGCCTGGCTTTTTAAGGCTAGATTAAGAATGGGTTTTGAAACACAGGAAGAAAAAATAACATACTAGGTATGACTCCTTGTCTAATGTAATGCTAGTTGTGATGACCATCTACTCTGCTGCAGAGGGATAAGTACAAGTGCACTGATTTAAAACAAAATCAAGTACAATGAAAACCAAACACAAGTAAACAAAAACCCACCCCCTTCATTCTTAATTCTTACCCTGTGTCTTCCATTAACGCTAAGGTGATCCTGGAAAAGACTCGATTCTGAGTGTGGGATCCAGTCATTGCTTCATTCTGAAAGTTATCAGTTATGATTGGTAAGCTGCTCAAAATCATTGTTGTAAGAAAATGCTTCTTATGAAAAAGCATTTTATTTCTGGTCTCTTTTTACTATCGACAATCAAATCCCATACTCCTTCATTAAAAGACTGTCCTGAAGCATTTCCCTTCTTGTTTACCTCACTGCATAAAACAACCACTAGAAAATGTACCTCTGCCAAAAATACCACACAGCACAAAGTTACAAATAAAAATTAGCTTAAACGTCAAGAGGGAAATAAGTGTTTCCTTAATCAGGCATGGCTCTGGAGGAGACATGGCAAAAGTTAAAGCCAGGGCACATGAATAAAGATGAAGTCAAGGTAATGAATAGAATGATCAAGTATTTAAGAAACAGAGGGCAACAAAACTCAATTGACTCAAAGGAATACCCCCTTTGCCCTGAAAAGGGAGCAAACCTTCCCAAAAGGGTAAATGGCAGACAGGAATAAGAGACATTTAGCTTTTCAGTAATCACCTGATTTCAAACTCATACTCTGAGACTTGGCAAGAAGGCTAAAATACAGATGTATCTAGACATTGGACATCTAAGTATTTAAGTATTAAGTACTGTTTGTGATGTATCTCAGTGAGGTTTGATACCCCTGGATTTTCAAGGCTCCAGTAGGCACCACAATAAACCTAAAAATCAAGGCACAGGGAGCAGACATTCCCACATCCCCTTCCTTTCCTAGTATCAGCACAAACCTCCAACAACCTCTTCTCCCAGTGATTGAGCTCAGTACCCATGCCACCTTGATTTTCAAGCTCCATTCCCTCTAGAATTGGACAATTAAAATGTTTTCGGGCTTCTTCCTAAAAAGAAAACATTTGAACACAACTCTCAAAATACTGAGATGGATACCCACATGCAGTCCTAGTGCTCTAGAATTATCTACTAAAAGTCTTTCAGCATTTCATTTTCTACCATTTTGTTTTCTACTCAGAGGCTGACTAAGCAAGCACTCCAACAGCAAGGCTATCACATGATCTACTCATCTACTTGAAAGAAATGAGCAAAACCAGGGGTAATTAATCCATGTTTGCTCTGTACACTCTGTTAGATTCAAAACAAAAAGATTATTTGTGGCCAAATGTGATTAACACTATGACTTATTTCCAAATCCAATTTGTTACACTTGAGCATATGTTC
The DNA here is from genome assembly GCA_013397775.1 of Eulacestoma nigropectus. Taxonomy (NCBI): domain Eukaryota; kingdom Metazoa; phylum Chordata; class Aves; order Passeriformes; genus Eulacestoma; species Eulacestoma nigropectus. The sequence continues at coordinate 341,922 of VZTE01002525.1, forward strand.
TGTTGGGGGCACAAAGAGAGAGTCTGAGGCGTGGGAATCAAGAAAGACTTCCAAAAATCCTTGAGGAATTTCTTTTTAAACATGACAAAATATTAATATTAAAGGAGCAGGAGGTGTCTTAAGTCTGTAGGAAAACATCTAAAGAGCCAGATTAAGGAATTTCTTCAACATTGGTTTTGTTCAACCTTTTATAATTTACCTTCCAGTCCCTTCATTGTCTCTTACTATGTCAATTTATTTATTTCATACTGTCTGTCACCCATTTTCCACTTTACTTCAGGTACACTCTCTCAATTACAGTGTTAATGGCATAGGCTTTGGGTCATACTTTCAGGGAAGGATATTCAGTGTTAGGTTGTTACTTCTTCAAGGATAGGAAATATTTATGACTTAAGAACATGATGGTAACCTTGGCATATAAAGCTTGAAAGGTAATGCACACTTACGACTACCCGAGGTGTCACCAGAAGATGAACAGCATGGCGCAGCATTTTGCCACCACGTACGTCCCACAACCTCACTGCTTTATGAATGACTTTATTGCTCCACTGATACAAACCTAGGCTGTAAGGAGAAAGTTTGGTTACAAATCCTTCTTACAAAGGCACATTACTGTGCAAAGATCTATTTCCATAAGAAACAGAATCATGGATAATCTTTATACTCCCTCATGCTTTCAAAATTTAAAGATTTTGTTATGCAGCATTTCTCCTTTTTAAGATATGTGTTTATTATGCACACAACTCTGATTTAACAAGGCAAAGTAAGATCATTAAAAACATCGTTTGTAGACTCAAGACATATTTTTTACAGTTACCAAAAATGTAAGAAATTAAAAAAAATCCTCAGTATTGCTATCATAAAAAAACAAAGCTCTCTACCCTTCCACCTCCTAAACGAACATCTACAATACCAACTAAACAAAGAAAAAAGAATGCAAACTGCTCATTCTGTAACAAATCAGAAAATTAACACAGCAGATTACACACATTGTCAGTTCTGCATAACCATAAACCTTGAATGATACAAGTCTTAAAAATGAACTGCACTGACATTAGACAGCACGGGTAATCCTAATGCTTAACTTCAAGCCTTCTGATAAATGAAATCCTGTCTTAGTTTGTGGATATGTGGATAATGTAAGTGCTCCATGGCAATGTAAAGAAAGACTAGAAAACCACCACACACCACTGTTTGAACATAATAAAGGAAAGTCATTCTAATAACGGAATGAAGTTGGGTTTTCAACAGGCAAGAATACATCCTAAAAAAGCAACATGAAAACATCCCTCAGTGGGACTACCAAGAGGTCCAAAAAATATGCAATACCTTTCATTAAAAGGAGGAAGTCCATCTGCATATCTTGGTGTTAAAGGTTTTCCATCATCATCACGATAAAATGCAAACAGTCCAGCAGAGAAACCCTTCAAGTTAAAAAACAAGCACATGGAAACCTTTGGTAAGACATTCATATACAAAGTCAAACACCATGAAGGAGTTCCCACACCCACCACTGACACACTGAAAGTACAACACTCCAAGGCAATTAACACAAATTGAAGGACGCAAAGCAAGAGCTTTCCTCCACCAAACATCCTTCTTTCGGCAACAAGCTGGAGGCATGTGAGGAAGCAGGCACCAATTTCAGGGCAACATTTTATCAACCCTTACCAGTGCATGGATTATCTCATGTTTCACTGTAGACAACATGCCAACAAATTCCTGAGCTTGCGTTGAAATCATGTTTGGACACAAGTTAGCATATCCTGCTATTGGCCTGGAAGACAGTTTTAAAATTAAATGGTTTTCAGTAAAATATTACAAAATTCAAATCATTATTCACTTGAAGCAGTAGAAGATTTAAAGAACATATAGACTAATGTAAAAATACGTCCTTCCTAATAATTTATAAATATCTGGTAACAATACAGTGACTAGTCTACTGTTGGGGTGGGGAGGGGTGGTGGTTTAGCAACACTTGGTGTGTGGAGGCAGAGAACAGGGGTGGGATGGGGTCAATCAATCTCTATGTTCAGTATTCTGCACAGGTAACAGTGGCAACAGTGCAAGGGACCTGAATTTTAGGTAAGATCCTAGCGAGGTACAAAGCCTGTGACAGTGACTGTAACTGAAATGGAAACAAAAGCCACATAAGTAGGAACTTGTATTCTTTAAGTTTGTGAAATCAGGACATTCACCTCAACAGAAACAGGATCTTGAGGTAAAGTTTAGGCATTAACAGTGGAGGATCAGCTTTTAGTCATGTGCCTCAATTTTGCAAGTTAAGCACTATTTGATGGGTTTGTGACTTTTACATAAATGCAGTGCTTGTCTAACTCAATAATGACTCCTCCTTTGTTATACAACAAAGGCAAACAATCAAATTCCACATATAAACGATTAAAAAACTTGAAAGTTTAATGAAAAAGAGAGTTTGCAACAGGGAATACTTGCCTGTCCATTTCAGCTTCCAGTTGGCAGTAGGCTGCATATGCAATGATATTTTCGTGGCCACACCTTTCAGTAGTGAGAGCACTAACGTAAAGCACAAAGTCAGCATCTCGAACTCCTTCCTGGTCAGGTGAGCCCGTGGGCCTGCGGTGCCAGTCACTGTCATTGTACACCCTGCATTGCTTTACAATGTTCAAACGGAACAATTAAAATACTTTACTTATGACCAAGATTTTGCATGACATAATTAAATTAGCTTGAAACCAAGAAGAAATCCTGCTGCATGACAGCAGAAGATAAGAAAATGTGAAGAACAGTAAACAAAACCAGAGCCAAGGAATAACTTTCAAATGACTAGCTCTTTTGATTTATTAGACATAAGGAAGGTGGCAGCTTAAAAAAAACAAAAAAAAAGCCTGCCAAGCTTCCCAGAATTAGCACCCTGTATTTCCTAAAAATTAAAAAAAAAAATCTTGGCTAACAAAACTAGTATACATAAGTAGCAATAGCATTTCTCATGTAATCTGCTAGGTTTTTAATTATATAGTTGAAACTTCCAAGTTAAACAACAGAAGAACAGAAATAGAAGAAACAGAAATATACTGATCACATACTGTAGTTGAATCAAAAATTCATGCAAGAAAACAAGTCTGAAGCATTCCTTGTACCATGCTCCTGAGTCAGTGGATAACCTCTTCAAACAAGGTCATCAAAAATCAACTATTAACTCTGTGAAAATCCAACTCGTTGACCAAGGTGAATAACAAAGTGACTAGTGGCAATTTAGCAAGCTCCAAATCTCATCCTCTCCGTACACACCATTAGAACACAGGCTCAGAAGACAGTAACCGGTCCAGTTTTATTTGACTTTTGATTCAACAACATAAGCTACAGAAACTCATACAATTTCAGTTGATCTATTCTTTCATTCAGACTTAGTGATCTCCAGCAAACAGGTCACTTATGCACAGTTACCAATATTCACTTTTTCATTAATTACCATAAATATAGTAATATTTCAAAGATTAGGAAACACTTGGATAGCTGAGCTTACCTGGAGGTGTTTCTCAGGAACTATAACTGGCCCACACCTTGTATGGTCTGCACAGGCTTTTTGGCAATATCTGTGAGGATCAGCTTTCCTCCTTAAATACTGGTTTGTCACACATTGCCTTCAATGAAACATGGGGCAGTCAACACTTTTATTACTAAAAGAGAACTATAGAATAGTCTTACAGCACTATATTGGTACTTAATATAACTTGCACAGTGAAAAGTGTTAATCATCTTACCAGGGAAGACGTAATGCTTCCAGTTGTTAGTGGAGCATCGATAGGTTCAAAGAGAGATTAGGACAAGGTTCATAAATGGGGGTACACATAAAAGAGAACTGGCAGCATGTATAGTTTTGAACATCTTTGCTCCAACAAATGCAGGTGTTGCTCATGGAAGATTGACAGATTTGTAAAAGAGCATCTGCCACCCCCACTGGATCAGATGGGTCACTGATCTGATTCAGCTGGGCGTTTCTGACATTCTTACTCTAATCTTCTTTTAAAGGCCATGCAGCACAATGTTAAATATCAAACATAGCAAGTGATTTTCAGCACACTCTCACATACCTACTCAGCAATATAGCACCTGCGGATTTGCGCACTTGAAATGTCTTCTCCAAATAAGATATAGCTTGTGGGAAGAGTTTATTCTGAAAAGAACAAAAATCAGAGTCACCCAGCAGCAGTGCAGACACAACCCACTCCAAAGGCATTAACTACCAAGTTATACGAAACTTGCTAGATACTGTGGTATAGCAGAATGGGGGAAAGCCTGACTCTCTAAGAAGTTCAATTATTATCAATATATTTATGAAATACTTTGTTTTAGTATTCCCATATTTTGTTATTGGAATGACAAAGTGGGAAGGAAACCAGTACTAATTAGAATGTACAGCTTCAAAGAAGCTTTTAAAACTATATACGCATTTCTCACTGATCCCTTCACACCTTGGGATATAGCAAACACCTGTCAAACAACATGCAGCAGAACTCTGGAATTATTTGTAATGGAAGTATAATCTATACACAAAGCTTTGGTTTTCTGGACTAGAGGAATAAGTTGCTGGCATTCAAGGCTGTAGTTAAACAGGCCTTAAACTTAACTTCATCCATGTAATAAACGATATACAAACAAAAAGGGGAAGGAAACATAACATACCTTTATAAGGTGTCTTTTCTCAGGCAGCAAACTATATTTAAAAAACAAAACAAAGAAGCTTTAGTTAATAAGGTTTCCATTCTCAGCCATGGAGGCAAAACAAATCTGCCATAACATTATACTCACTCCTCAATGCTTCTGTCATATACAATCTTAATTCTCAGCTGTTGATCCACGTTTCTCTTCGAGACGTGATTTTCCTTTAGAGGAACTTGATAGACAACCTGGCAGGGAGAGGCATGAGGCGCTGCATGAGGCAGCTCGCCCGGACAGACAGCACCCCACGGCCACGGGCCCTCGGCTCCTTCTCGCCACAGCAGCACCGCTCAGTGGCAGCCCCTTCCAGGCCCTTCCCTCACCGGGAATGGGACGCTCCGCGCCCCCCGCCGTCATCGGCGCCCACAGCCGGGGCGGCGGGGCCAGACCCGGCACAGCCCGGCCCGGGAAAGCCGATAAGGGACGGATCCAACAGCGGGAACGGCCAAGGGGGAGCCTCTGCCCCCCAACACCCCTCGCAGCCGCCTGATGACCCTCGGCCGCCCCACCTGGTCGCCGCTGGGTACGCGGTGGTCACAGGAGGAGGCAGATGCTGAGGGAGGCAGCGGCAGGAGCGGCAGGAGCAGCAGGAGCCCGGCGGCGAAGGCGGCGAGCGGCGGGCGCCAGCAGCGGGAGCGCCGGACGCGCCCGCCGCCCGGCTCGGCGGCCATCTTGGAGTGCCCGTCCGCCGCGTCGCCATGGAGGCAGCGCCGGGGGGCGGCCTCCGCCAACGGGCGGGCGGAGAGGGCGGGGC